>QJNX01000198.1:0-91073 GCA_004155925.1 Monosporascus sp. MG133 | reverse complement strand
GTTAAAGAGGTTTGCGGACTCTTCCCTCAATCGGAGAACGATGCCTCTGATTGAAGACTTAGATTGATAGCTAAAGAGCGAAACTAAATAGGTGCTATCTACATAGGAAACCCGTTCGTTATATATCCTCCTTGTCTCCCTTGGTCTCTGGAGATGGACAGAGACAAGCCGAAGACCGAGATTTAGCCGGCGGGGTGGAGGCCTCAGCTGCCTCAACTCACCTGCCTCCTCCTCTGGGTTTTAGTGGAATCCCCATGGATGTAACAAAACTATCCAGTCGCTTTAAACGCCTCCAATCCTCTTCTTCGCTTTAACAAGTTCTGCACATCATTTCGATTACCTCTGCTAGCTCAGGCCTCTGCTGGCTCGTTCTCCATTCTTTTCAAAGTTTTTCAATGTACTGCGCCAAGATGCTAAAGATTAACCAATCAAATGCCGTATCCCCGTAACGAGCAGCGAGGCCTGAGTCGTAGCTGCGTGAACAAGGGTCTCGTTTGGTGCCCTAACAAAATCATCAACTTTCCTTTCAGTTGCTACAAAAATCGAAAGATTGAAAGACAAAAATTTGTTACGTACCCAATTTAATCTCGATAGGTATGAAACTTTATATACGCGTCGAATATAGGCTAATATGTATACAGGAATTTTTTGGATTTTTTCGGACCAAAATTAGAGTCAGGCTAGGTTTAGGTTTGGGAGATGGGCGACCGCAACGCCCTCATAGCTGCGACAGTACAACTACCGGTCGTAGTATCATGCACCGGGTTTCCTGAGTATATTTAGTATGGGAGAAGCCCGTCTATCATTTTTTTCGGTTGTACGGGTTGTGGTTATTGCGCCACAGCCATAAGCGTCGGACATAAGCGTGTATTCAGTATTGGGGTCAAAACACTGGTTGTTGTTGTATTGATCATGGAGTCCTTGGACCATGTCTGTCAGGGCTTATACTTGTGGATGTGGCTGGTGTAGTCCCCACCCTGAGCCACAGGTAATCTCCGTGGCGTCCTGTCTACCTTAGGACCTCTGATATCCAACAGTCACCTTCCTGACAATACCCTGTTATCTGACAGATATAGGGGACATCAATTGTGTCGTTATATCAGGTGGCTAGTTGCGTATGCTATCGTACGCGTACTTCTTTAAGTAGCTTAGCCACGGAACATATAAGTTCCCAGCAGAGAGAGCCTTTCCGTATATGGAGTGCATTTCGCACCCTCCGCTAGCCGACAACGGCTGCGGAGCTGCGCCTGCGGCGCAGCTACCACCGCAAAAATAAGTAGACCTAAAAGAGCTGCTTGCCGATCACTTGCGCTTTGGTGTTAACCCCGCAGAAGGACTATAACTTACCTCGGTGTTGTATGGCCCGAATCACAAATCGTTCAAGTGCGATTGGCCCGAATGAGCAGGGCGTAGTTGGAAACGTCCGGAGCATCTCAATAGACATAAATTGGCGTAATACACTTCACCTTTCTTTCAAGGCGTCCACTGATATAAGTCGCAGCTGCCATAGTCCATCTCCACCCAATTCCACCTCTCCATTCTGCTTTATGGCCTTTCAACCGCAAGGATAATTTGCGAGCCCATATTCGCTTGCATACGCGTCAGCACGCCAACGAGAAGTATAAAGCGAAGTACCATCTAACTGCTGCCCCTCTGTAAGAAGACGTGACACAACGCTGCCGGAGGAGAATCAAGGGAGAACATCTGAAGCGTGAAATGCACTGGGGCCGCAGGCAGTCTCAAATTACTGACCCGGTATCGAAGATATAACTACATCGAGTTGCACTAGATATTCTTCTAAGCAAGGCATCGGATCCATCTACCCTATGTATGTCTAGTCCTTGCTGCGCAAGAGGGCTTGTTAAGCGGCAATATAGCCAATCATGCGCAAAGCCTGTGTGATTGGATTCGACGCATACGCACACGTTTATGTAAGTTGAATGCAACATAGTTATCCTCGGTGTTAGGGGCAAAGCTCGGTTAGAATTTTGATAGGTTGGTACCTAGGAAAAGGATAAGTTTTTGGGTCTGAGTTTCGAGTTTGATTGGTCGTCTGAGCGTCCCGACACACTGGTTGACACTAATGCAGACTTGCGCATGGGGAAGGTCCTATGCAAGAGGTTGACCAATCATATGTACGTATGCTGTCGCTGGCGCGGCTTCGGTATAACGGTGTATTTAGCCGGTATGGAGGAAGACATATCACTGGAGTACATGCTGGCTAAGATGAGTCTACATGTACAAGAAAGACAGCTGGCTGAGAAATAGGTTTGGTAAAGGATGAAAGGATGTTTCTCCAAGTGTCCAATCACGTCCATTGTAATACACTGTAAAGTCGTCAAGCTGTTGGTTCGTAGCCTCCCCCCCCTTTTCCCCCTGTAGTGCCCCAGTTTGTAGAAACTGAAGCCCCCTGCACTACAACCTTCCGTGCCAGAAAACCTCGCTGTAATAGAGAGGAATCGCAAGAGTGAGGCACGAGGTGGACAAGCTGCTACCCACCAATTTTGGTGCGAGGTAGCGGCTCTTTTGACCTTAATTCGACGGTAGGGTCGCGCTCCGTATATTGGGTAGGCCCGAAGCGTAGTGTCGTATGTTGTTGACGGAGAGAGCAGATCTCTCTTTCCAGTCCCGCTATTTGAATCTCTGTTCTTTCAATAGTCGCACGACGGTTCCCCTCGCAACGCCATCTCCGGATATCAGCATTCATCTTCCTAATCCGACGCTCTTTCGTGCAGATCTGTCGGCAAAATTTGCAAGCAGTTAATTCATAATGGGTTAAGTAGATGAGTTTCAGTCCACATGTTTCGCCGATGCGATATTCTTTAGGGCATCGTTCCCGAAACGGGCCCCATCTCCAATGCCTGCAAACCCAGAGTGTTTGATCGAAGAAGCACATGGCTAAGGCCGACCTATAAGAGTAGTTTGATGAACGAGGAGGAATTGAATTTGAACTGGCTGCGAGAAGGTCGATTTATTTTCCACTATTCGTCTATCTTGCATTACGGCCATAATATTAAGCGCCTGGTTGCTTCTTGTTTGATGATTGTGCTGTCCCGACTCAGTGGTAGCGAAATGAACAGACACGCACCATTGGCGGGATATGCCAAGGCCAGTGAACATCCAAGTTGGGACCTAACGGAATTGAATTGGGTAGGTAGATAAATGATCCAAGAGTACCTCGGCCTAGAGTACACCTTGGCTCGGGTTGTCCCTTACCTAGCCCCAGCCGGGATGTGATACAGCCTTTTACCAATCACGGAGCTTCTCTTCCCACCTTTTGCCATGCCATACCATAGGTAAGTAAAAAATACCAGAGCCAACATTTCCCTTCGTCGTCTACGTGCATACCCAAATTTTTTGGTGCACGGAGGTGTTCTTCTGTTCTGGTAAGAAGGTGGGTGGGGGCCTTCTATTCCGGTGTGTCATTATATTACACCTTGTGGAGTAAGAGACAGGTGAAATCGCCGTGGTAGATTATCAAAGGGCCAAGGCAGAGACGCGTCCTTTAGAAAGTGAGTTAGATGATCGCCAGCGTCGCCCTCTAGTAGCAGGCGCGGGCAGACAGGTTCAAGACCGTCGAATGTCCACTGCAGCTGGAAGGAGATCTTCTGTGGTAACTCCTTAGTCCTATAAAAGCAAGATTTCCAGTTACCTGTTGTTAGTGTTATGTCTGTTAAGCTTATAAACTGGAGTACTGGGCTGGTTATCAGCAGCTTAAAAAAGAACTCCTCGTTTACGTATACCCGGCTTAGACACAGAACTTCAAGATGTGGCAGTGTACCATATTTGCGGAAAGTGACCAAGGATGACTTTGCCGTCATACGGCTGGAGATATTCGACAGACAAAGACCGGAGGTTAGGCAGGTATTTCAGGATCTCCGTAAGAATATTGATATCGTAGGTGTCGCTCCTGATTTGTTCGTTGCGAATGAAGTTGCGATAGTCGAGGAAGGCTTCTGTTGTCAAGGGGCTATCTGGGCGGTAGGCCTTACGCGCAGGGTGAGGATATTTCTCATAAAGTAAAAAGGGGTTGGTTTCCTATTCTCGGCGGGAACATACGGGCCAATTCCCGTGGTAGATAGTAAGATTTTGCGTATACGTAGTAGGGACGCTTTCGAGAAAAGCCTTGAACTCCGTTAGATAACGTATTGTGTTGATAAAATAGACACTGCGTGCCATTATAGGGAACGCAATTCGTGCATAACGTCGGCAAGTCAGCCGAAGCTTACCGAGGTCCTTGGTAGGTAGCAATTTGGCGATCTCAGCCATTATCTTTGTGGGGAGTACCTTCATTTTTCTTTTTGCGGGTCTGTAGCAGAAGCGGAGAGATGGTTAATGCCAAATAGGTGATATGAGTTGTACCGGTGGCGGCGCCGACGGCCCCTCTAGCGGGCGATATCGTGTTTCCGGAAGTCGAACTATAGGTAAGCATGAACAGGCAACCGGAAACTGGATTTCTTGGATAAATATTTTATAAATTATCGAAAGCAACTAAAACCTTTATAATCCTCATTATTTTATCGGCAATCCAGTTATGGTACTAGGCCCAGGTAATCGTTTGCGTAAAGCGAAATACGCGAGAGTCCGCAAGCGGCGTATTACGCTTATCAAGAAGGCAGAAGAGTTCCGAAAGGACTGCGATGTAGAAGTGCATCTTGTTATATATAAGTACGGCCGGTTTAACGCCTATTCCTTTACAGATAACGATAACTGGCCCCCCAAATGTCACAAATCGTAAGTTAACTTGAGTAAATTACCATTTTCTTTCTGACCGCTTTTAGCGTCGAACATACCCACTGCCCCAATTGTATACTCCCGAACGTTTCCCTTAGGCAAATGATATAGATGCGCCGCCTTCCGGAAAGCCTGATAAAGATCATGAAGCTTAATTAAGTCGGTGGACGGGGGGCAGGGTTCTCCATGGCCCGGGGGGTGGCAGGGCTAAAGGTGGAAGAATACGGCGTCGGATTTTGGATCCTCTCTGCAAAAAGTCCGATATAAGTCAAGAAGAGATCAGATAAATACAAACCGACCATTTTCCATTGAGCTCAGCCTTCTCTCGAGCTCATCAAGCCTAGCCTGGAGCGCTTTAACAGCCGTGGAGAGTTCTGAATACATCTTCATGTAGGCCTGCTGCTAGTGGAAAGATGTTACTCTGTACTCCCCGGCAGCATATTATTATTATCATTATTAGTGTTTAACGCCAGGGGAGCAGCTAGCTCTGTAGCTGTTCCGAAGCCTCCCTTAGGGCATAAGTGGCGTGCTAGGCTAGTGCTAGGCTAGTGCTAGGCTAGGACTTACTCTATATAACAGTGCATAGACCCTCATCTAGCAAATCAAGTCCGAAGACATGTCGCAAAGGCGATCCGAGCTGCAACCTCCCTACGGCCGAGTGAGGATAGTCTTCAACTTCCAATTCTGCGATCCTTTCATAGATCCTAGGACATTTCGTCCTTGCTGAGGCCCCTCTAAGCCGTAAGTGCTCCGTTCCGTGAAACAGAAGGCTACGGGTTGCCACGCATATCGGGTGTAATAAGGAGAAATCCCATAAAATATAAACCGAGAAACCGACCTATATCCGTAACTCCAACGCCAACCCAATGCTTATACCTACCTACTCTCCTTCCCAGCCTCCTCCACTCCTAATCGGCTTTTCATCGGGGGCAGATAGCGTTGTAGAAGCCAGTTACCCGGCAGCATATAATGTCTTGTCTTGGGGATAGTACAGCAGCGTCGAGGGCAACTCTTGCTTCCAATGGGGATCGAAGTGCGATCTCACGGGCGAAGGAGTAGGCGGCTGCGGAATGCTTGCCGCTGGGAGGGGGCGGCAATCGTCGATACCGGCGTGGCCCGCTTGTTGGAAAGCAGTTTGACCCATGGCTAAGGATGGAGGCGCCGGGCAGCTGCTGGGAGGCGTTGGAGGTGTCCCAGGGTGCGCTGGTTTGGGAACGAGCTTCCGGGGGTGACGCCTGATTGGCTTACGTGGCGATGGATAGACCATCGAGGAAGAAGACTGCGTTTGGAATTGAGGCATGGCGCTTGAGAAAGCTAAGGGTGGTGGCTTGGACAAAGTGGTATGTACCAGGATGTTCGGCACAGCGGCAGTTCACCTTAAGGAAGTCTGAGGCTTATATAGAAATGAACAGCAGATTTGTACTTCTATTTATACTTCCCGACCTGCGGGAAGACTATTACCCCTATGCCCCCTTTCCGCCCTTTAAGCGCCGGGTGGTCCTGAACAAGCTGCCGTGACTAGACTCGTGACCACGACGGTCAAGGTTGTAGCAGCGGCAAGTGTAATGCTATTCACGGAGGCGCCCGGTTGCCCCTCGCTTGGCCTAGTAGACACATTGGTAGGAACCACGTTTGTGTTAACCGTACTTGCAACAGTGGCTTCTACGCCCCCTGAAAAGGTCGTGGTGCTCGGCGCCATTGTTCTAGGCCCTGTGAGATTCTCGGTCATCCCTGTGATCGAGCTAAGCGCTCAGCTATTCAAGCGTATGATAACAGACATCGGGCGCTCTTACCATTGTTCGAGGTGGCAAGCGTTGGCCGGTCAGCAGAAACAAGGGATCTTCTTGTTTCCGGCAGATAATCTGGCTGTTAGTAGCGTTCGGTATTAAGTATAGTTAACTTTTAAAAATTCGAGAACTTGGTTATCCAAGAACCGCGGGCATAATTTAAAAGCGATTTATTCATATAAGAAATGGCGTTTTAAGTACAGTCCCGGAGCAGTTGCGTCCGTCTGGCTAAGCCAACGTTAAATAAAATAAGGAAATAAAATTACAATGCAAGTGACGGTATGGAATGCAGCACTCTCCCAACTCTTGGGTTCACGGATTGCAGATCAGAGACATTAACGTGGAAAACTTCAGCCGGGTCCCAAAACAAGGGACGTTGTCCCAGATCAGGGACCCCTGCGGGCGTCTGCGATCCCAAAAGTGGGCCTGCTCAGGCACCTCAGCCCAGGCTCAGCCAACCTCAGCCTGAACTCCGGGCTCCTCAGCCATGGATCAGCACCAGCTCAGCTCTGGAAACGGAAATGAATTTTGGTGAGCTTGAGTTTCGTGTCCGAGCATATTGGTATAAGGACAAAGTGTTAGGATGTGTGTGGTGGCTAAAGCTATTGTTGGTGAGGGGGTCACTAGAGCAACGGCGGGGTGGGCGCGTCAGCCCCACTATTTGTGTGTATGTACTTAGTTAGACCTTCGCACTCCCACACCTTTCCCACCCACAGGAACATACAGATACAGATACAGAAACCTAGATCAATCAGAACAACAGCATATACCCCGAATTGAGACCCGTATCTTTACACAAAGGCGTATATTAGTCGAAAATATAGCAGGTACGCTCTCCGAATGCCGGCATCACAAATATGAATAAATAAAACGTGCATCTTAACTTCTTGACGATCCGGATCACCTGGCAGCATTGAGCCCCTCTCAGTCATACCAATGTAGAAGTCTAAACTTCTAAAGCAGCATGGTAAATCGTAGAAGTATGCTTGTCGGGAAAGGAGGTTGCCAAGCTAGACTGATAAACAAGTCTTCCAGCGGGGCTGTTTCTAAAACCTAATAGTGTCTCGGAGGAACCCCCTCCGAAGGTGTAAGGGAAGGTATCAGATAAGTGGACGGAATGGATGGAGGTTAATGCCGTGGACCTATAATGAATCGACGACCGGCTCTCTGAGGGCACCAATATCCTTCGGAATAACAGCCAAGTATAGATAGCTACAAGGTCAACAGGAGATCAACATAAGGTAGACCCGGGGGAAATTGCCGCGAAATAGTGGTTAAGATGCATGGCAGTCCATTATATAAGTATGCGTATGCTGCCAGTAGCTCCTGATTTAAACCACATTATCGACATCTGTCTTTTCTAACTATACCCGAGAGCACGCCGAACCTCATCACACTGTTAGGGCCTGGTCTCTCAACAGCCACAAGCCATGCGTTTCCCTATTCTTGCTGTCATCGCGGCCTACGCCTCCGCCGTCTCGGGAGCAATCACATGGAGGTTGGAAAAGGCAGCGAACCCAACGGCGGACCAGGCTGACGCATATTCCCGAATAGAGGCCGCCAGTAAGCACTTTCTGGAGTGATTTCTTCCCCTTATTACCTAGTCAATCACCACAAATTTCCAGACGGGAAGTTTTCTTGGCCTGTCCCTCCCGAACATTGTCTCATAACTCCCGGTTGCTCGCCTAGTTAACTAGCCCTCACAATTACTGACCTCAGACTTGTAGTGCGCCTCGCCGTCGCCCGGTATTCGCGTTACTCGGATGCCAGCAAGACCATCCGGGTCTACTATGCGCCCGGCGTCCCGACAGCTGAGGCAAACTACAACGGAGACCTTCGCTTCGGATCGAACCGGGCTTATATGACGGAGCGTACAGCGATGCATGAGATCTCGCACACGCTCGGCGTCGGCCAGACGGCCGCCTTCAACCAGCGCTGTGCGGCCAACAACTGGCCGACGGCGACGCCGCTGCTCCGGTCGTGGGACGGCCCGAGCGCCCGGATCAACTGCGGCGGGGGCCACTTCTGGCCATATGGCCTTAACTACGACAACGAGTGGAGCGAGACGAATGCGAACCGGCATGTACAGCTGGTTGATGCTATGCTCGCCGATGGGATGTGAGGGAATGATTTTGCTTTTATCTACGATATACTCCAGCTACAGATTAATCCCAAGACTCCCATTGATCTCATCTGATAACATCAACACTCGTGGCCCCTTCACAGCCTCGCCTGAGAATGATCCTGGCATGGCTGCCAGAGCAGAGCTGACCCATGTCGAGAGAATACCCCTAGGTGCATCGGAATAGGGGTGGTGTATGGTCTACTAAGCGTAAACGTGCCGAAAGTTTCCATTCAAGGAATCCTTCCGAGTGCCGAGCGTCACCTCGACTTCGCGGGGATTAAAGATCAAATGCAATCCGGTAGGTCAGGATCAATGTGTTGGTCGGTCGGTTGAAGCTTGGCGATGCAGGAAGCGTGTAAGTTGAAATTTGGGTGGCTTTTCCTCTCTTTATTTAGCCACACCCGGACTCTATATACGGGTACCGGACTAGCCGAGATATGCGGCGTAATATTGGGTCCGATTGGACGCCGAAAAGCATGACGGGGTGTTTCGGCCGGAGACTTTTCACGATCTGTATGCATAGACCCAGGCTTCTTTCTTGCGCCCGAGCGACCCGTACAGGTGATAGCTAAATTTAATGCAGCTCTGAGTTACAACCACCATCCGCGACTCACGCTCATCATCCGGGTAATGCCCTCGTTTCATTCTCTATCGTTTATTCGCCTGATATCCCCCCCTCGTCCCCGGCAAAATTGAACACACGTTCACCAAGTCCGCCATTATGCCTGGAGACTTCAAGAGATGGAGTTATGAGAAGGACATGCCTTCCTTAGACGGCAAGGTCATCTTCCTCACTGGTGGTAAGCCAAACCTGAAGCATTATTTTCTTAGCTACGCCGCTCACGATCTCTGTCCCGTTTATAGGTACGGCGGGACTCGGCGCCACGACAGTTGAACAACTCGCAAAGAAAGGACCAGCCCACATCTACTTTAGCGGACGTAATGCCGACGCGGCTTCGTCCGTCATCAGGAAGTGCAAAGCCATAGCGCCGAGTGTTGAAACCACCTTCGTGAAGATGGACATGTCCTCCCTGTCGTCCGTATCCGAGGCGCTATCCCAGACATTCAAATCGACCCGCCTTGACATCCTCATCTGCAACGCTGGAATCATGGCCGTCCCCTGTGGCCTGTCCAAGGATGGCTACGAAATCCAGTTCGCCGTCAACTTTCTAGCGCACGCCATGATTATTCAGAGGCTTCTGCCTACGATGCTGCAGACAGCCGACTCGCCCGGCAGCGATGTCCGCATCGTGCTCGTGACGTCGGTGGGCTGGCGCGCACACCCCAAAAATGCCGTAGCGTTCGACACCTTAAGGACGGTGCAGGACTTCGGCATGTTGGGCCCGTGGCGCCGCTACGGCCAGAGCAAGGTGGCGGCTGTCCTGTACGCGGCCGAGCTGGCACGCCGATATCCACAAATTACATCGGTGAGCGTGCATCCAGGGGTGGTGGCCACCGGACTAGTCAACACGCTATCGTTCAAGGATAGGGCCTTTGTTTACGTTGGGAATCTATGGCACTTGGACACCGCGGACGAAGCCTCATTGAACGCCATGTGGGCCGCGTCGAGCGATAAGGCCAAGATCAAGAACGGGAACTGGTATCTACCTGTTGGCATAGATGGGCAGAAAAAGCTAGATGCGGACGCCAGTAACCCAGACATAGCTCGCAAGTTA
Source organism: Monosporascus sp. MG133 (assembly GCA_004155925.1). Taxonomy (NCBI): domain Eukaryota; kingdom Fungi; phylum Ascomycota; class Sordariomycetes; order Xylariales; genus Monosporascus; species Monosporascus sp. MG133. The sequence continues at coordinate 80,751 of QJNX01000198.1, read as the reverse complement.
TGGGAGTGGGCGGAGAATGTTTTGCGGTCATACTAGAGCTCCTACCTGCTGGCATATATTTGAATAGGATTGTATCGCACGCATATCCTTTCAAGACTTAGCTTGACGTTTATTGCGGATGGCCAGGAGACGGCTTAAAGGGGTTCGGGTAGGAGTCATGGGGCCATTTCCCTTCTACACTAGTCAGAAATAACATAAAGGTTCCCAACCAGGACCTTATATATTTTAAAATTTGGAAGTGTGAAGTATGTCTTCAAGCTAAAGAAAATCGAAGTATACATAAGGTATCTAATAACAACAAGGAATATAATATTAACGAGAGAATCCACAGCGATATAGGCGGTCCACTGCTAAATACGTATGATAAGCATAAATATTATATAACCTTCCTCGATAAATTAAGCAGACACCTTGAAGTTAAGCTATTAACTTCGAAATCAGAAGCTTTAGAAGCCTTTAATAGCTTCAAGCTACATGCTGAAAATCAGACTGATAATTGAATAAAGGAGTTCTTCAGTGATAACGGGACCGAATATATCAATAACCGTTTTGAAGTATACCTAAATAAATACGGTATATTGCATCATACAACTCCAGTATATACTAAAGAACCTAATGATTTGATCGAACGAATAAACCTTACTTTATTAAATAAAGTCAGGGCGTTCTGTCACGGTAGGGCTCAAGTCAGGTGTAGCCAGTCTATTCCTATGGGGTCGGGTCAGGACAGAACAGACTCTTGTCCCCTTATAAGGATAGGTAGGGGCCTAAGGCCCTTATATGGAATGAAGGTAGTAAGGGGTCCAAGTAAGGAGGGTGGGTTACATAAGGTGTGCCAGCCCTAGGCTGCTAGGCCTGCTGTGACAACTATCTCCCCCCTTCTCTGTAATGCCGGCCCGGCATTATGTATGTATGTAATAGGTGGGGATGACATCGTCAAGTAATATGTCTTTGTTGCTGTGATCTGGGCCATCTGGGGTGGGGTTTGTTGTGCTCATGAATGTACACGATACTCCCAGGCAACCGCCTTGTTTCGCGCCTGTTCCCACCCACGATCAATCTAGTTCCGTGCATGTGCATGTAAACACTGCCCAGTTCTCCCAACCTTCCAACTTTTCTCTCTTCCCTCTGCAAACCTAACATCATCTCCTTCTGCGTTCGTTCACGCGCCTTACATTCGCCCACCTTTCGGATCTAAATCATACGTCCTTCATCCTTGTTTCCTCGTCTCTGAATCAATCATCATGCCTTCTCGAGGCCAAAGCAAAAAGACACGCAACCGCCGCTATGGTTCGCGTCCCTATGGCACAGTTCCCATCCCCGCTGCCCACGTGTGTCGCCCTTGTTTCGGCAAGGCCGAGGATGCCTTCCGTCCTCACCGAGGTCTCCCCTTTGAGGTCTCCTGCACGTTTAGATCCCCGGATTCCTCTGCTTGTACTGGCTGCTCTGGTGGTTATGATACATGCGAGCCTGTAAGTTGATTCGCCCCTCATTCGCGCTACTTCCACTAACGTATCGGTCATCTCTGAAAGTGCCCTGCTGCCATGACTTTCGATGTAATCCGCTTTCAAAAGTTCATCGAGTGGTCGACGGAGATGTTCGACCAGCAGGGCGAGGACGACGATGGCAATCCTGTCTAGGGTGCAGGTTTTGACCAACGTGTTCTTTTCGCTGCTGCCCAGTGGCGCCTCGCTCAGGCCTTTCTCCGAATGCTTTCTACCTACCGGGCAGAGTTTGGTCTGACCGGCAAGGTCGGTGCCACTGCGGTGAGTCGCCCCATCTTCCTTGACATTCCGGGTGTGGTTCACTGATGTTTTATCGGTTCCAGGTGGCTCGTCGTGAGTACTAGTCAATAGTTGCTGGTCGCCGTGCCCTGTTCTCCTCTCGTTGTGCGGCTCCCGCGCCTCTGGCTCTAAGTACCTCCGATACCCCAGCGATTCTGCTCCGTAACTGACAGGATTAGCCTGCTGCTGAGAAGGAGGCCTACCGTCGCCAGACGCTTCCGCGTCTGCTGCCTGAGGACCGTGGCTTTGGTGCCTGGCTTGCGGCCTGTGTGGCCTTTGTTCAAGAGATAGAGGAAGCCTTCCGCCGTGGCGATGATGCCTTTGACTTCGGCTCGGAGGACTTAGATGATGATGACTGGGATGACAAGCTGGCTCGTCTCGCTATGGATGTGCGAGATTTCCTTCCTTGATTCGGTAGGGTTTTAGGGCAGCTTCGAGCTCCTTAAAGAAATGGGTTCTATCCCCATTATTGCAATTAGAGATATGTAGTTTATGTTATTCTTCATGGTAGTTCCATAAGTTCTCCGGGGCGGTATCATTGGCGTTTCGGTGTCTTTTAATGATAAGAATATCTTTGTATGGCCATTACTTAATTAATCTGTTCCATGGTTTCGAGCTGACGAGATGACCTATTCTTTCGTTGCTTCTGTCGTCGGTGATACCTGGCAATAGCCTCTTGGGCGTTCTGCATATCTTCGCTGTTAACCCATTGATTATATTCGGAGGGCCAACCCATCCATTTTACTTCGTACCATAATTGCCCTTGGGAGGTACGTTAACCGACGACATCCTCAACCTCCCATTCGGTACCTTCTTCTAATTCGGGCATTGTTAATGGATGATCAGTTTTAGCTGTCCAAGGTTCCAACAGTTGGATTGGGAAAACAGGGTGCAAGCGGCTATATTGCTGAGGAAGGGCTAAGCGATATGCCTGGGAACCGACTTTGCATAATGAGGCTGAACTTGGAGCCAAGGAAAACCTTACGAGACCGCGACTCTCTAAGCGCTTGATCTTTAAAATTCAAAATGAATCCTTTGTAGCTTATACTAACCCTAACGTACGACTTCGCCCAAAGATTATATTTATTAAAACCGGAAGCAACTATTACAATATTAACGTAAGCATTCCCTTAAGTGTATAGATGACGAGAAGCTACGCGCGGCGGGCCGAACCCAGACCCAGTAGTCCCTGGCTAATTAGGGACTTAGTATGCGCTATACAGACTACAAAAATAACAGATCAACTAGATGCCCCACTTTGATCTGAAAGAAATATGTCGCCCGAATGGCGGTGGCTACCAGTTGGTCCCACCTGCAATGACAGGCATGAACCCCGCCCCAACTGCAGACCATTGCACGAGAGGCCCCCTTTATTGGAATGCCTCCCTCAGCCTAGCTGGTTTCTTTTCGTAAGCTGAAGAACGGCGCCTCTCTGACTTTAACCATGTCTTCCAACAGCCAGGCTGCGCTATGGCGGACAGATCCAAGAAACGAGGGGGAGTCCCCGACTCGACTGAGGAAGATAGACCCCAAAAGCGTCAGGCTACGAGGACGACGCAACCTGCTCCGCCATCCGACCTCAGCGATATATACCACGGATCCAACTGGCTTGCTGCTCAATCGTCCTTCGTTGGACAAGGTATCCAGCATTTAGGAACTGGACCTTTTCAAGTCCATGGTAACCTAAATATCGGTAGGGATCAACTATTCCATATAATAGGGACCCGGTTATTAACATATGAACAAGGAGCACCACATTCCGAAAAGACTGCGCAATGCCTTGCCGACTTACGCTCCTCCGACCCCCGCCACGATAAGAAACGCATCGAGCAGACGAAGGGCGGCCTGCTACGAGAGTCGTACCGTTGGATCCTCGACCACGATGATTTCCTGCGATGGCGCGACGACCCCGACAGCCGCCTGCTCTGGATCAAGGGCGACCCGGGCAAGGGCAAGACCATGTTGCTTTGTGGCATTATCGACGAGTTGAAGGAGCAGACTGCCAACACTACCCACCTTCTGTCCTTCTTCTTCTGCCAGGCCACCGACGATCGGCTTAATAATGCGACGGCTATATTGCGCGGTCTGATCTACCTCCTCGTCGACCAACAACGATCACTTATATCGCATATCCAGGACAAGTACAACCACGCAGGCAAGGCGCTATTCGAGGACGTAAATGCCTGGGTTGCACTTTCCGACATACTTACCAGCATCCTACAAGACCCGAGCCTTCCGGATACCACCTTAATTATCGACGCCCTTGACGAATGCGAGACGGATCTCACGCAACTTCTCGACCTGATTATGAAGGTCTCACTCAGATCCCATATCAAATGGCTTTTTTCTAGTCGTAACAGAATCGACATCGAGCAAAAGCTGCGACCCGACCGTTCGCGGACAAGGCTTAGTCTGGAGTTAAAAAGCAACGCCGACCACGTCTCGCATGCCGTCGACGCTTACATCGATCATTGCATTTCGGAGATTCCAGCCATACGAAACGACCCACAGCTTCAAACCCAGGTTCGCGACCAAATACGACGGAAAGCAGGTGGTACGTTCCTTTGGGTAGGTTTAGTTGCCCAGGAGCTTAAAGAAGCGCAGAGCTGGCATGTCATGCGGATTATGGACGAAGTACTTCCCGGCTTAGAGGAACTATACTGGCGGATGATGCGACAGATCCAAGGTCTCCGACGAAAAGATCCAGAGTATTGCTTACAGGTCCTTTCGACCGTCACGACCACATACCGTCCACTTCGCTTAAAAGAGCTTGGTGCTTTATCCGGTTTACCTCAACCGGCGTTCGGCACAGTTCAGGCCGTGGCAACGATTGTAAAATTATGTGGTTCATTTCTGACAGTACGGGAAAATCGCATCTTTATCATCCACCAGTCAGCTAAAGAATTTCTTTATGAAACGGCAAACCATGTTATATTTCCCAGCAGGATCGGAGCTGTCCATTACGACATATTCTCGAGATCTCTCGATATCCTATCGAAAACCTTACGACGGGACATATACCGCCTGGACGACCCGGAACTACCCACCGACCAAGTGACACCGCCGGATCCCGACCCGTTAGCGGCCGCGCGATATTCCTGCATCCACTGGGTCGACCACCTGGCCGAATGCAAGCCCTACGAGCAGGTACGATATGGAAGCCTTCAGGATGGCGGGATCATCGACAGGTTCCTGCGGCGGCATTATCTCCACTGGCTCGAGGCTCTTAGTATCCTCGGAAATGTATCGGAAGGGATTTTGGCGATGTCGAAACTTAACGGGTTGTTCCAAGTAAGCGCCTTATAATAAGCTTTATATAAAATGCCATTAATAATATCCGGCGTAGGGAAAAACGATGCAATTTAACGAATTTATCCGGGACGCAACCCGGTTTATCCGATATAACAGATCGGCAATCGAAACCAGTCCGCTTCAGGTATACGCGTCAGCGCTTGTCTTCAGCCCGTCCCATAGCATAATACGACGTCACTTTCAAAACGAAGAGCCGCAATGGCTAATTGTAAAGCCGGCTGTCGAGCATAATTGGACCGCGTGCCTGTCGACGTTCGAGGGCCACGGCGGCTCTGTCTACTCGGTGGCCTTCTCGCCCGATGGCAGCCGGCTGGCCTCGGGCTCTTACGACCGCACGGTCAAGGTGTGGGACGCGGCGACAGGCGCGTGCCTGTCGACGCTCGAGGGCCACGGCGGCGAGGTCAACTCGGTAGCCTTCTCGCCCAACGGGAGCCGCCTGGCGTCGGGCTCTTACGACGGCACGGTCAAGGTCTGGGACGCGGCGACGGGCGCGTACCTGTTGATACTCGCGGGTCACGGCGACTCTGTCTACTCGGTGGCCTTCTCGCCCGACGGGAACTACCTTATAACAAATACCGGCATTATACCACTGCCTGCATCGTCAAAAATCGGCCCACTACCTACCGTCCTTCAGCATTCTCCTAACGATTATTATAACCTGGGGGTAAACAAGAAATGGATAACCTATAACGGCCGGAACCTGCTTTGGCTACCTTCTGATTATTGGCCTAGCTGCTCGGCCGTTTCGGCACGGGCTATTGCGGTCGGCTGCGGATCCGGGCGGGTTTGGATGTCGACCTTTGCATTTAGCTAAACATCTCGCCTTGCCCTTATTCGTATTTCCATACCCAGTTTCGCATACTTAATTTAGATAGCGCATATCTTAAGCATGCCAAGCATCGGAACTTTCCCTTCCTTTTCTTTTTATTCTCTTTGCAAAAGATAAGGTCGGGGGAAGCCTTTTTATTTATACACATACCTTGCCACTATTAAATGAATGAGTTACTTTGTGTTGGACCTTGTTGCGGCCCCTATTAATGGCCCATTATGGCAATAATGGCAATCGTGGCAATAGTGGCAAATAGACAACGTCAGCTATTCTCCCGATTTCGGTTGTAGAGCCATATATTTAAGGAGACATTCGCCACCCAAAACCCGTATTAGGATTCTTTCGCTCCCCAGCCAAATCTACAACAGCTACATGCAACTATTTCAGTGCATGATACAGAGTCTCATACTTTGTTATCAAAATAGGGAACAATTAGATTGTGGTAGATATAAAAGGTAACAAATAGGATTTTTGTTAACAGAGTTAATAGGTTAAACAGTAGCTGGTATAGGACAGCCATAATATACCCAACCGACGGAGAAAGCGTTGAACTTATCAATTTAAAAACTTCTCAGTATGCCGTATAAGTGCCCTACATACTGCGCTCCAGAGGACGAATAGTTCGGACAGCATTTTGGAATAGTAGATTGCCATCGACACTCTATAACTTATTTTTAGGTGGCTGTTTCGTAGGCTGCTATGCTAGGCGCCTGGTGTAATAAGTCCTTATCCGAAAGGCCAAATATAACGAAAGGCTGCTATAATATTTTCGCGTACGAGGTTAAATCTGACGTTTGTACGATAATGTAAGGCTTAGCGAAAGACGGTTAAAAGCCTATACTATATCGAAATTTTACTGGAGGTAAATTAAACGGATAAAGCCTAAGCTGTCTTAACGAACATATTGCGCCTTTCGTTCGACCTCGGGAAACGTTACGACGGTTACGCAAGGCGGGTTGGCCAGCATTAAGTTACTTACTAGGATGGTTCGTATCTTACTTCATGGCGATTTCAGATTCTAGCCGAAGAAATAAAGCGACCATATTTTAAAGCCGCGTAAGATACGGCTTCGTATGCCGAAAGGACCTTTAAAAGGCGGATAAGCTTAAAGAATAATGATTATAATATACAAATCATTTGCCGTTTATTTCCATGTACCCTATCATAAAGCTTATGATATATCTATAATCTATTACTATTTATTCAGGCTTCTCATCTTCGTAAAAAAAATCCGTATCTTTACATAAACTTGTCCTACGGTATCCCGTTTTCCTTCCACGACAACATCTTTTTATGGTTAGCCCTCCTTAATAACCGAACCGACTTTGGAAAATTTCGTTCGTCGTAAAGCATAACTGTTACTGCCTTTATATTTTGTCCTCGCTGGTTTACTTTCGTAGCCGCCTGTTTCTTAGCGTCTGTCGTCCTGGCTGGCTCCATTATTACGCAGTAGTTTGCTCTTTAAAAGTTTAGCGCCATTCCGCATATAACATACGTCGAAACGAGGATTTTGTTCGGGGAGGTCTGGTCGCATGGTAAATTAATGTCGTCTATGATTTAACTTCTGCCGTACCTATTATCGCCTACTCCTGCGTCATTCTTTGTAACGGCATTAATCAGCATTACTTTTACGTTCTTGTACGTGTAGGCTAGCTGCATATATATAATGAATGCCGAGGATGGCGAACCCGTAAGTATAATCATGTGACGGATGTTTGTTCCGTCCCGGGAACCGGGATCGTCTGCGGTTAGTGCCCGATTTCTGTATGAAATCATGTCGTTTACGAATATGCGAAATCGGTCGAACTTGGCTGACTCTTTAGCGAGCTCCTCGTAATACTTCCAGAGCTTAGACTCTTTAAATACCTTTACCATCTTTGCCCAACCCTTGGTAAAGTACGCCTTGTATGCCTTTTCCCTTAGCTTGTTAATCGTTTCGTGGTACAGGTTATTATCCTCGATTAGGCCTATTTCCATGAGACGAGCGAGGGCCGGGTATATTCCTGCTCGAGTTAGTCGCGTCCACGCCTGACCGGTGTCCCGCTAAGCCTGGCCCTGACGTTGTCGCCTTCGCCGCTGCTTCCGAATAGGTTTATCTCGACGCTGTGCTCTGTGGGCTCCGGTCCAATCTGGCCACCTTACGCCCACTCCTACTTTCTCTCCTGTAGGGCGCGATATACGTAACTCCGTACCTCGGCCGTCAGGCGCGTAAACGTATTTCGTACAGTACCGGCCTTTATCTCGCAGTTAATAGGGGCCACGGCGATCTCCCAGCTCCCATCTCCGATTTGTTCACCCCTGAACTTGTTTATGGGACGGCGGGCCATCAGCACGCGGGGTACCAACTGTTTCTCCAGCTCGTCCAGGTTCTTCTGGCGGGCTTCGACCTTTTTTTTAATCTTCGGGTTTGTAACGCAATCCAGTTTTTCCATAAGGTCTTTGTAGTCGGTCTGTCTGTCTGCTAGAACACCCATATCGTTAATGCCGCCGATCTCCTCCTTCTCCCCTTACAAAGCTTTGCTTTCAAGGATATGTTCGACAATGTTGGTAAGGTGGGCGGGTCCGCTTATAGGAATCGACGCAGATACCGTAAAGGCCGATGGTTCCTTTAAGCTATTATCTCGAAGCCTACCCAAGAATCGAAACGGTTCGGTGGGGCTGTTCGTGTGCCATTGTATTGATGGGCTTCGTCGAAAAAGATAAAGGCTGCCCCCATCAGGTCCATTTCGATCGTCTTCATTTTCGCGTCTTTGTCGGTAATACGGGTCGTTTTGTTGTACCTGGCATGGAGCTTTGTGGCGCTGTGTCGGCTGACGAGCAAAAGCTAGTTACTCAGTCCTGTCCGGCCGCCCACAAACAACTGCGCACCTCCATCTGCATTCTGACGCTGCATAGCGGTCCCGGCCGTCTCCCTTACCTGATCTTCCCCGTGGTACAGCCGTTCGTCCTTTTTGTAGTCTTCATGCCATACGGAAAGCTTCAGGCGCCCTGCCACCGGGTGCGCCGTGTCGACCACTTTGCCGTACTCCGCCACCCAGCCCTTCATGGCTGTGGGCGGCACCACGCATACTGTCGGTAATGTTGGCATCCTCGTCGCGATCTTGTATGAGTCACCGGACTTGACGCAAGTGCATACCGTCGGGTACGGTGAACGCTTTTGGCTGGGACACCGCTTATCTTCTTTCGTCTGCGTCTCGGGCAAATGCCGCCGGCCCTCCGTGATGGTGCCATCCTTCCAGAATCTGCTCACCTCCTCGTGGTTCGCCTTAACCATGGCGAACACGGCGAAGGTGGAGATAACCTCTGCCGTCTTGCCAAGCCCCATTACGTCTCCCAGGCAGCCGCCTTGGACCTTACGCAAGGCTGCTGCGTAAGCATCCACCATATCGCGTGCAATTGATAAGCCGGGATCTCTATGTTGAAGCCGGGGGGCTTTAGCTTTGTAGTGGATTCGGGGCACTGGAAGAGATGGCATGGCCTTTTCTAATTATCGTCGCTGATATATCGGTTCGCGTATCGGCCACCGAACTCACTGCTCGCAGGACGCTTACCATTATGCTTACCATCCACTGACTCGCCCTGGACAGGCTCGTTTGGGCAACTCTCGTCGTCGTCGTCATCATCATCATCAAAAGAAAGCTCGATAATCTCATTGCCGCGAGGGCACTCGCTGCTATTGCTGGTCATCCTCGGTATGCCTTCGCTTCATGGCACGTGAATTGGCGCCGTCGTTAGGAATACCAGCCGCTGGCATGTACATGGAGCCTCTTTCTGCGCCTTATGTGTTGGGCTTCCTGATATGGCTGTGTACTAGAGTTCCGGCTTGCTCCACGATAGTGACGTCGGTATAAGGGCCTGGCCGGGGTACGTTGCCAGTGCCGACCCTTTCCCGCCTTGCATTATCTTCCAACGTGGGTTTTTTGGGGGGTCGTCGTGGTGTCACGTCGTATATATCGTCCAGGTCGTTCGTCTCAAACTCGTTATTTGTCTCGTCGCCACCGACGTTTGTAGATAACTCTGAGTGCAAGATAAGCCCCGGCAGCGCTAATTCGTCGAAAGAAAGTAGTATCGTGGTCCCCATCTGAATGCCGATAATCAGCAGCTCCAGCTCGTGTTTGCAACGAACTTTCTAAGTTCTGTTGAATACGAGAGGCGCTGTCGGTGGCAGGTCAATCTCATCAAATATGAAGTTTCTGATCCTTTGATAGTCGTAGTGGCTCGAGATTCGGGTGGGCGCGACCCTCCCATCATCATCCAAGAACTGGTTTAGTGTGAAGTCGATTGATCGGTTCCGGTAGCTCACGCGCACCACTACGTGATCGAGGTTCGGCTGACGGTGCTCCATCGCTGCGCTCGCGCAGGCTTTCATGCTAGATGGTAGATCGAGACATATCGGCTGTCCGTCGAATCGTGGTCAGCACCAGTCCGCGTTCCCGTTCATCAGCGCGATCGAGCGCCTAGTGGAGCTGCTTTTCGTAGCGCCAGGAGGTCGGTGATTCCCCGAAGTCGTGGATACTCTATCACCGGATTGAATGCTTTATTGCGTAGCTCGTTGTTTGGGTTAGGGACTGTCGGAACGTTGTGCCAGTAAGGAAAGGCACCAAGAAAAACCAAGGGACGTTGGTGTATTCCACGATATCCCCGGCTGTAAGGAAAGGGTGAATTGGACTACCTACTTAGCCTCGAACTGAAAGCTTGTCGTCTCGGACATCGTGGCGCCCAGGGGGGATAGCGCTTGCTGCTCAAGCGGCTCTATTTTAGTGGCCGCTAGGTTAGAAAGTCGACCGGGGCTTTCCTCCTAGCGCTTTGGCATAGCAGGCCATTCTTTCCTACCTACTGTAGGTACTCGGTAGTGAATCGACCGGGCGCATTGTATTAAACATTAGGTACGACCGAATACACACCGGTATTCGGCAACGCAGGATGATACCCGATTGGACAACCTAGCTAACTCATGGTATGGCTAAATCCGTGGTAAGCGTTATGTTCTAGACCCTACATCAGGTTGTTCTATAGTAGCCTTCTCCTGTCGTATGTACCCCTTTGCCAACTCTACTGTCTTTTCGAGCCCTCGGCTATCCCACAGACAATATCATCGGGCAAAGACTAGATACCTTATTCATTCATCTCGATATCGATATAAGTCGAAAGCACAGATCCTCTCTAGTTTCGAGCTTGGCCCCGTATGGGAGAGGAAGGCGTCGTATAGGCTCATCGCCGTAAGCCACCATTGTGGTTCGTCGTGTTCCTTAAGAAGCGTCGCAGCCTGCGCCCTGCAACAGACGAACCGCGCGAGTGTTGCAGGTGAGTCAAGCTGCAATTTATCTTCGAAGTCCTGACCTAATCCAGTACTACCACGACCGCCTCCGGGGTGACATACACGAGCGCGCAGTTGTAGAAAGGAAATATAGATGGTGTCGGGCGATGTACCGGGCTTAGGTAATGGTATGGGTCCGCCAAAAAAAGATTCGATGACGTCGCAACTCTCTCGGCCTCTATTTCGCAGGACGAGGGCTAGGGCAATTTGATAGGCTAGCTCTGCTGTTACGGGAGCAACGCCCAGACACAAGCCTATGTGATAAGAAGGCGGGTTCCTGCTTAAGTAGGTAGCTAGGGCGTGCTGGCTGGGGAGATCGAGGAGAGCAGGCCTCGAGGGTAAGTCGCTAAGCCGAAGGAGAAGCTGCAGTTATGGACAAGGTCAGCAAGGCGCAATAGGATAGTACCTAATAAAGACATTGCCTTACCTTGGCGATGCGGAAAATTAACCTGGCATCAGAGAGCTGATCGGCCTGCCAGGTTGGCGGCAGATCATCAGAAGCCCAGGTAGCTCTTTTGTTGAACGGAAGAAAGAGCGCAGGACACGCTGTACTATCCGGCACGCTCGTTAAGGGCTGCAAAAGCTCGATCTGTTCGGCTGAAACGGGAAACGAGATTCTCTTGGCGTGCAAGAGACGCAGGGTAGTGACGAGGCTCTCTTCTAGCGTATCGAAATGGCCTAGTTGGATGGGAAAAGGATTTCGGCCTCCAATACGATAAAGGAAATCATCGAAAGGGATAGAACGGGCTGCTCTAGGACGGCGGACTTCGATACTGCGGCGGGAGTCGGATTGGTGGATAAGGCGGAAGGTGCAACAAGACCGCGCGTTAAGAAGGATCAATAGCGACAATTGACAGCGTTAAGAAGGATCAATAGCGACAATTGACAGGTGTAGGCTTCGTCGGAACGACACTGGGCGCAGGTTAAAAGGGACTCGATTAATAATTAATGGGGAGAAGGGGGGGGCCGGGGAGGGGGCATACTTGTATTGTGATACACTTGCGAACACTGCGAGATTTCAAATTGGGCTTTGTTCGAGATCGGGGGGAATGGGGATCACTGCTGGGCATGGCGATGGCCGTTCTCGAGCAGGAACCATGCGTTCGAGGTTTTATTCCTGCTGGTCGGTTCATTGGTTGACAGTGCAGTGGAGAACTTGTGAGAAAGATGTATGCGGCGTGTTGTATGGATTGTTTGATGCGAAGATAAGATGGTTCTGATGGCCTGGCTTCGGTCAGCGTTACCGGATAAGCCTTTCATTTACCACAGCCGTACAGCACGACAAGGACCTGGTCGCGACCATATTTACGCATCGCTTGTGGAATCGATAAAAGTAGAGCAATGGCGTGAACTCGGTACCCTTCCAAATCTTCAGCATCTCGGCCCTGAGCGAGATCGCCCTCTTGATGACAGCCTGGCTGCCGCCAAGCCTATTGTCCTGGACGCTTTTCGCGTACTTTCCGTAGAGGCGAACCTCGAGCACTTCCTCAACTAGTCCCTTATCCACTGCGTTAACATAGCGCTATACAACATTTACCAGCCCCCGATCACCATTATACCCCATGTCCCGTTTACAGCCGCGACGCTCCGTGATAATGCCATCCGGTTATGCGAAAATTATACACCTGACTATACCGTGTTCAAGGGCTGCATCGAGGCAGATCCTTATCTTCTAGACGACCATCGTGCAAGTCTTCTCGTGGGCGATATTAAGCTGCTTGGTCCGGAAGGGGCAAAAGACCCCGTCGACCATACAACCTCTCTCAGCTGGTCAGCTCTGGGCCAGCTGTTGTGGTATTGCGTTTCCCGCAAAACATCCTTGGGTTTCTACATGTCGGACCACGAGCTTGTCCTTATGGAGTTTGTCGTCGGTCGCGAGGATGGCATTACGGCACTCGGTGATGCGGTAGCCAGAGCCCGAACTCGAATTAAGCAGTCCCCGCCCTAACATTACCATTCAGGACTCAGCCTCCGCTTAACAAGCGCAAATACACAAACTCCTCGACAACCACCTCAACCGTATCACCTAGCGATCGCCACAAGCAGAAGCGCAACACCGCCCCTGCCGAGCCCGCGGATAGTGGTGAATCGCCGATCTCGTCGCCCACGTTACCCAGCGGTGCCCCAGAGCAGCCTAACCACCGATTGACAAGCTCCTCTCCAACCCGACAAGGCCAGCAATCCAAGGAAACCAGCCCCCGAACCCCCGAGCCTCAATTCAAGCACCCAGAATACTCAAGCTCTTCCTACATGCCGTCCTCTCCCGGCGAGATTAGCGCCGAGACTCTTAAAAACTTAGCACCTGCCGGGTGTGATTTTACGGTCCGCTTATACTCGTTTCCATTTCAGAGACGAGACCATTTGCCTCTCGCTCTTCTTAGTTTCGTTTCGCTAGCTCAACTCGTGGATGCCAGGGGTAATAAGAACATCTCAGCCATACCTATCAGCGTTCGGGACTACTTAGTGGGCGAATAGTGTATACCCGATTTAGAGTGAGATCGAGGGAATAATTTCCATTGCTCGGACGGCCGTCGGGAATGTAATAAACAGGTTCCACTGGGCAGCCTGAACGCACCCCTAAATCTTGATATCTTTCAGGGGATGTGGCTAGGGTTCTGATTGTCGCTTGATCATATATTATCGACATTAGCTTTACTTACATCCTACAATCAAACGTAAATTCTTTTTACTTCACATAGTATCTCGGTGACCATTACTGCATCGGCAACCAAGACGCTTTTAGTGAAAGCCTGGATAGTCGCGCGACTCCCGCCACCGATCTGTTCCCCTCAATCTTAGGGTTGCCCGTCAGCGCTTCGTCTAAGCCGTACGGGGCTTTGTTGTGAACACCAATCTTAAGTCGAGGTCGTAGTATTTGTGGCTGCGGGACGACGATTTGGATGAGGAGGATCGAATCAAGCGCAGTCAGACGTTCCCCTCCCTGCCCAGCTTGCAGCACATAGCCTCTACCGCCTCATATCCATGACTCGCCATGCCGTCAAAGCTCACGACCCTCCCTGATGATAGTCTCTAGGACCGTGGTGGCCACGCCCAGTATGGAACCAAATGGAGAGGACCATTCATCGTGGGACCACGATCAGGTCGGTCTACCTTTAAGCTCTTACAACTGAATGGAAAGCCCGTCTCGACACATGATCATTACGAAAATAACTTCAAACCCTTCAAACCCAGAACGGGCTATCTCAGAGGCTCTTCAGAGTTAGCTCTACCATTCTGGAATCTCCTACGTCGCAAGAGAAGACGCTCATAAGCGTCATCAGGGCAGGTATCGGACCTAGCCCTAGCTAGGTCCATATGGCTCGGTATTAACCCCAATAGTTCAGACACTATGTGGGACTATTAACAGCCGCCTCCAGTATCGCTTTCTCTCTGTTACAGCTGTTTTTCATGTATTTAAGAAGGCATCACTACCCTCTCTCATTTAACTAGGACTTCTTGAAGATCAACCTGATAATATCTCTTTCTTCAGTTGCAAATACTTCAGTATGTGATGTCAGGGTCTCATAGCAGGGTCGCCCTCGTAAGACCCCTTAGTGGCCGGTGGATGTTACTCATGTCGCTGAGGTGAAGAGATGAGGTGAGGAAGGAGCTTTGGAGGAAGGCGCACGGACCTACGTCACTTGAGTGTCACCAATTCGCAAATTCTCGTACCTACTCCTGCACGTATCACCAAGTCTTGTACCAGTCGTTTACGTCCACCATCATCGTTGCGAGTTGAATTGCCTGCATGGTAGACTTGGGCTCTCCATAAACGGTATCGGGCTCGGTGGCTAGGGCAAGGGGTGTAAAATCTTGTAATGTGAGTATTAGATCGCCGAGCTTCTGGTTAGATCCCGATGTGGTGAATGTCGGGGATGGATGCTTCAGCTCGCTCGCCAGGTCCATGGCGTATATGATCTCACCGGTGTCGGCGTCGGTCTCGTAGGTAAAACGATACAGACATAAACGGGCATCAGGCGGGGGTAATCGGGATAAATACCGAGGCGCGCGGTACTCCATGTCGAAGGTGATAACGGCGCGGACTTTTCCGCAAAGGTCGGCGTAGTCGGCAATCTTGTTTTCCAGATCCTCTGCGTCCTGGCTCCAAGCTACCTCGAACAATAAAGGTACCGTCTTATCCCTGGCCGACCCGATAACGGCGTCGGGCTCTTTAATCCAGCCGGGTAAACCGTCGGGCAACACGGGCGTCCGCCTACTGCTACCGGTTATGAAGCCATGGATGATCTGGCCGGGAACGTACGGCCGCAAGTCGCCGGCTTATCGTTAAAGCATCCAGTTTAATCCCATATCTGGTCGGTATAAGAAAAATATTATTCTCCTCTTTAAAACGAACGCGAATATTATTTCGATACGAGTTAATTCGAACCGTAAGGGTAATCCTGTAACAAAAAAAATTAATAACTGCCATTAATATGAAACTGTTGCTATTAAGAAAAAATAATCACTACGTCCCAGTCTTAGGACATATAAAGCAAGCCTTTATTGGACAATATACGCTTCCTTACGCCTGCCTCCACCCCCTTTCCTCCTCCGCCTTACGTTTTTCCTCTTTCTTCACTATCTCCATCTCCTCCTTCTCCTTCTCCCCTTTTTTATCGTTCTCCTTCGCTTTCTTCTCTGCCTGGTGAACCTTACGAAGTTGCTTCTATTACATAAGGAGAGACGCGTTAGTGCCCGCCAAGTCTGGGCAGAACCACAAAACAAGCGATTGCCGGTTGTGGTGTTTGACGCACTTATGCTCGCCTACAGCAATGTCACCTTGACAGCGTTCTCTATTGCTAATACCCCCCACTTCGAACATCCTCCTAGCCTTCGAGATAAGTCGCTCAAATCGCCACGCCTCCCTGTTGCTGGCAGCATCTGTATCTTAGCTGTATCTTGCTAGGGCGCCTGGCCCGAGCTTATGTATATAAGGAGCCGTCGCTGGTCGACGGACTCGTAGCGGTTTACGGGATCACATTCTCATAGAAGGCATCGAGCTCCCTGATCACGTCGGCCTCGGGGCTATCAACACGCCGCCGTTTGCGGCCCCGTCGCGACAAGTGTTCGTTCTCCAGCATGGCGTAAGCGCCGGCCATCGTTTCAAATCCACCCTTGTCAACTATGGTCATATTAATAACCGTCCTCATGTCTTCGATACCATTCCATGCAGTTGAGGTGGATTGGTGATTGCAATTCGTCGTGAGGTATTGCCGAGATTGATGCCTCACGTCCCCCCAAGGTTTAGCGGTTGTTATCATGGCGCTTATATCCGCCGAACGAAAGGATGCTTGGAGCTGACAATCGTTTACGTATGGGGCTGACCATTGTGTTCCATCTACTCCCACGATATCAGCCTGGGCCGCCCACGATAGGCTAGCGCTAGCGCAGTTAACTGGTGCGGCTACCGCCATAACATGGTCAAGTTTCGTGTCGATGCCCATAAACGTATTTCCGGGCCCCGAATAAGATAGAAGACTGGGATCACAATGTAGGGTGCCATTGCACAGCGCAGTTGTACCAGCCAGATTGTCAAGGCTATGTACGTGGTTGTTCGATTGGAACGGCTCGGCTAGCAAAAGGGTTGCTAGTCTGTTTGATAAGTCGCTAGACAGATTCCAACCGGTGACATGGGCGTACCGCTCGTCCGGGACCATGCATTCGCTCACATTATCGCAATCTCTGTTGAAAGGGACTCCGATAGCCTCCTTTCCAGCATAGTGCGCGTATTTCGTAATGAAGGATGAAACAGAGCTGCGGCTGACATGGGGCGTACCGCCGAGATACGCCCGCTGTTGATGGTACTCAGACGTCGGGTCTACCTTGGTAAGGAACCTCCAGGTAGTGCCCGCAGCTGCCGTATCAATCTTCCTTCCTTTCGTTTGTTCGGCTGCGGGCTTGAAGCTCCATAAGAGGACCGCGCGCCGGGTCCAGTTGTTGCGCGGCGCATCGAGATGGTTACCGCTGACCTTGATACCGCATTCTTTCGGCACAGACCAGATTTCTTGATACATGGCGACCCGTTCGAGAAGCTTTCGTAGCGTTAGGGTTTTGCCTACTAGAGACTCATCATCATTCGGGGAGCTTTCATCTTCGCCTCCCCACGGAACTGCGCCACGCTGCGCACGAGATGGCGTCTGGTCCGCTTCGCAGAACGACTGTTCTCCTTCCTTTCTTTCCTTATCGGTGTTAAGGTACGGCGCAAGCCTAGCTAAGGTGCTTACCCAGTTAGCTGCGGTAAAAGGCACACGGAGAGATTCATGGCCACCCCGGCAGCTACAGCAACCCCCGGCTGCCTGAATGCCGTTACAATCTGCCGTGTGCGAAGAGGTTACATGGACGGGCTCACCATGATCCCAGAGTTTGGGCTCCGAGTCCGATAGACATAGCGCATCTAGCTTAATAACAGACGTTACAGATTTCCAAGCGTGATTGTACAGGTCTGGCCTTGAGACGCTTAGCTCGACCATAACATTAAGTTTTGAACCAGCAGGAAACTTGGGGTTGGAATGCAGATCGAGTGCAACTTCAAGGTGAAAAGTGTCGCAAGGGCCCATAACACAACGAGATGTTTGTTCTTGTGACGGTAATGTATCGTTGAGGGCGGCATCCAACCTCTTTTGGAATTCTGGAAAAAGGATACCCCATTTATCAGAAATATTCCTGACTGAGGACGACCCTCTTTGCGAAAGTGTTCTCGTATATTCGTGTAAAAGAACGGTAGAGTGACCACCGGTGCTCAGGAAAGCTTTGTAGTCCTTCCTGTCATCCAACCCGAAGTGGGAGTAGTCGGCCTGATTCAGACTGTTCCCATTAGGCGTATGGCCGAACAATCTCTTTGTTGATAAATCGCCTTTGGAAGTGCCGTAAACCTTATGGGGAGTTGCTTTGCAGGAAGATACGTACATCCAACACTGCTTAGGCCGGAGAAAAACATCGTTGTCAGCATCTAACAGGCGAGCAAAGTATTCGTAATTCGGCCGTTCGTTAGGAAGGTGGCCGTTGGCGATGGAGATCAGAACCTGGTTATCCCTGAATGTTTTGGGATTCTCGTCTCCTTTCATAAATGACCGATAGTCATCGATATCTCCCTTAGCTGGTAATATAAAGTGAGCTTGTATAACTTGTTAGTTGGTAAACGTCACATCCCATGTTGGAGTCGCCTTACATGTGACAAGTGTAACAAAGAAACCTTTAAAGACTTGAATGTGACTTGAAACTTGCTTCCTATTCCTATACATGGGATGTCTCTTCCTTTGCTTCCCGTCGGGTATGCTCTCTCCATTTTGGAGTGGATAAAAATGCCAGTAATAATTCCAGAGGTACTCCGCAATTAGCATATTTCGGCCGTACATGATCGATTTCCAACTGAACTTAAGTCGACCCATTTGTGGGACTAGCAATAAAGCTATCGCGTCCGTCGGTTACAATCGTATTCTTTTTCTGGGAGAAAAAATTAGGGCTGCTTTAACTTACCGTCGAGGAAAGCATTTTCTAACCATGCAGGCCATATCAGTGCTTCTTTCTCATGCTCCTTTTCTAGCACCTTCATACGATAATTTGCAAGACGCTTATGCGCGTATATGGGGTTCTTCGGAAGGCGCATCAGTATTACCCCTATACCTGGATCTTGTGATAATGGAACAAAACTTACACTTTGACGATTAGTCCTGCATATTGACGTCAAGCCTTGTGATGGGACGATCGGTGGGTATGGGATGAAGTATAATGGGGTCGGGGATGCCTCTGTGCCATGACGAATGTCCTTGCTCGGCGCCCTAGCATTACCCGTTAATTCCCCTAAGGGTTGGGCTGTTGCGGGTGTTCCGCCGCCATAGACATCACGCATGCCATCATTCCACAGCAAGAGCCGTTGGGGGGAGATCGTTCGAGGATCCTCCATAAAATGCAAAGAAAAAGCAGAAGTGGCTTCTATTGGAACAGTATATGACAAGATTTCCTAAAAAATAGATTTCGAGCCGCACAAGCATTCCAGAAAGCACCAGAAGATATATAGCAAAGGATATAAACATGGTGGAGGAAATGCGAATAGGGGGTCCCTATCTAATCAACCATTCCAGCTAGCTCAGAACCCCTGAAGGGGACGTCAGGATTTGCACTGCAGATCAGTGCCATTCTCGTAGGTGGAAAGTAGGATTATAGTTGGAAACAAAGAGTGAGGAATGTTCATGGGCTCGCTTCTTGAAACCCGTGAAGTCTTTCATCTTTAGGTAGCGTTCCTACGTAACAGGACGGATAACAATTCGGATTTTTCTGCTTTCAGCTATTACGGCCAAGCCAAGCTTATATAGATCGTATTTGATGAATCGCTTCAGTAACACCAATCTATTCACTGCGTTTGCTAGTAGGCTATGCTACAACAACGTTATTCTAGCTTTTCTAATCTGACAGGTTCTGTTCCCTGAAAATATTCATTCCATTTATTACGATGTTTTACGTAGCTGTGGCGTTGCTATGGCGCTATCGTGAGGGCCTACCCATAATTATCTGATGGGTCGCCTAGATACGACGTCTTGCTTAATAGGTTTACTCGAAGCAAGGATTTTAAGCTAGCATATATCCTGCTTACCTTATTGCAAAGTCTGCCCGTGAGAAGAAATACCGATGAGTGCTGATTTTAATGGCTAGGTGAAGGTGGGATTTATTAGAGACTTGGCACCGAAGTCGTTTAACTCCCTTTGCTTTTTCCTCTATGGACTTTATGATATAGATGCTATAACTGAGCGGTTATTAAAGTTAAAGATGAATGAAATGCAATTTAATTACATTGAAATAGCCGCATTCCAGGCCCTTTAATGGCAAGCAATACGGTAATTGAGAAACAGGTCAAGTCTCCCCGGGGGGTTTGGGCGGGAGGCGGCCTGCTTCCTTTTTATGTGTTCCACGAGGGGTTGGAAATACCCGTCAACGAGCCTCAACATGATGAATCACCAGTGCCACGCACGAGATGTCCTGCGCATTCGCGGTTTGTTTTTAGTAATAAGCAAGTCTAGACGTACTCTTTCAGTAAGCAGCAGTCGGTACGATGTGACTGACCCCCTCAAAGTGGACGAACCACCTTCCGGCCCACCTGCAAAACTATAACAGGAGTTCTGGGCAGAGCAGCCTGGGAAAAAACGACCTGATTCTGTACTGATTTAAGAGTTTCTTTTGCACGTTATCAGAAGCGGAGATTGTATCTTATCACTTGATCCGTAAATAAGCACCCCTCCGTTGTACATGTGATGTTATGCGACATTGGCGCGCTTATAGCGTTTCGGCTCCCCCACGTCCCTAAAGCGAATAGAGCCGAAGTATCCGCTGCTAGCGAGCTCCACCCCCGTAACACACTCCCGGCCAGGGGTCTGAAGCTGCTGTAAAGTGGGGTTGTTACTCGCACGTGGGCCTGCGGGGTCTTTTTTGTGCATTTCGTACCCGTCTCTTAGGATTTGAAAGACGATTCTGCAGATATATTCCCTAAAGTTGCTAGTGGGCATCTGCGTACGAAGAAGCGGGGCGGTTCTAATCGGTAGCCCACTCGGCTCATAGAACCTTGGTTGGTTCTGTCTTCGACGAAAACAAGCAGTTGGCGAAGCATATACGACTATGCTGCCGAACGAAAGCATATAACAGAAAATCAAATACTTATGTCACCATTCAAGTATTCCGTTTTAAGAAGCGGGATACATGTAGAAAATTCGCATCTTTCTACTCATCTTTCGAATTTTTTGTTTTTTTAGTAACATTTTCCTAACCTTTAGGATATGCGTGATAGATCTGACGCTTCCGCTACCATTAGATGCCGATATCTACCGCTATTCTAACTTATCTTTAATCTAGCTAATCGACAGTCTTCGCACCCCAATTCGTCGCCTGCGGCTCGCTTGATACCTTTATGCCGTCCTCCCGGCTGACAGGAAAGCACCAGCCGAATTCGTCCTTGACATTGCCGAGCTGGATGGCCCTTAACTGAGATAGCAGACGTGAGCAGGTCGGGCGGGGCTTCGTCGGCACCGTCGGCTATGTAAGTAACTTTTTCTTTACTGTCTTCCGCTGAGAGTCGAGAATGCGGTCCGACGGCGGACGAGATGGAGTTCGGCGACTTGGGGTCGAAGCGACGCGTGATGGAACGAATCGGCACAAGCGCCGCCGCCGTGCCGGCTGCCATGACCTCGGAGAACTTGGGCAGTTCGGTGTATTTGATCTGTTTTATTTTTTCTGATTAGCTGCTACCGATTCGTCGCCTCGCGGATCGAGCCCCGACTCACAGATCTCCTCTCGACTTTCCACCGAAGTTACGCTCGATCTCCGTGATGCTCCCGGAAGCCACGCTCCGAATGACGCTATTCGGGTCCGGGACGACCAGCGTCAGGTCGTCGTCCCCGTCCACGATCGCCCCAATAAAGCCGCTCGCGCTGAACTGGTCGATCTCAGAGTGTGTAGCGCTATCGAGGTGCAGGGTGATGCTGAAGCCCTCCTAGGCCGCGCGGCCGCTCCACCGGAGCACGAGCGCGTAATTGCCGCCGACCTTGGCGTTGCCCGTGCCGTTGGGCGCCGCGCGGTCGAAGTCATCGAGCACGAGGCCGTCGACGGGGTGCATGCCGTGGTACACGCCCGTGGGTACCACGTAGGCGCACAACATGTACTACTCGGGCGGGCTAAGGCCAAGCTGCGCGCTCGAGCCGTAGATCTGGGGGCGGATTCACATGGCGGCGCCCGTCTCGTGCGGCGGCACGTACTCGGCGTCGAGGGAGACGGCGGCCCTCACGGCGTCGAGGAAGAGCTCGGTCGGCACCGGCGGGCACGAGACGACCTCGGCCGAGTGCTGCATGCGGACGGCGTTGCGGTCGGGGCGGAAGACCTGGATCCCGTCGGACGGGGTGCAGAAGGCCTTCAGGCCCTCGTAGGCCTGCTGGCCACCATAGTTGAGGGCCGGGGCCATTCTATGGATCCGGATGAAGGGTCGGTCACGAACTGGAGCGGCGTCCACTTGCCCGTCGACTTGCGGGATTCGATATGGCCATTAATTATGAAGCGATCAGTGACTCTCGAACCACCGCAGAAGATGTATCGCTTAGAGGACGACCGAATGAAGCGGCAGTTATAGTTACCTTCGCGGATTTTGAAGCCAACATTCGACCAGTCAATGGTGTTGACCGGAGGGGGTAGGAATCGGTTCCTGATGTCTGTCTATGAAAAGGATCCGAGCCTCGAGTTTGGAGGTATATCTGGGACGCTGACTTATACGCGAGGTTGATAGACCTAATATAAAGAACAACCAAGTTCCCCTCGAAGCTCGATGGCGTCCTCGACGATACGGTGCTGCCTTGCTCACGAACAACCTGGTCGTAACTAGTCAAACGAAAGGTGCGCACGCGGATTCCTCCGGCTAAAAGGGAATTTTTGTGTGTCCGCTCTAGTTCGCGGAGTTGCAGGGCAGGGTCCAGTGTGCGGAATTGTCCTGGTGGGCATAGTGGGGTTCTTGGAGGGTGGCCCGGCTGGGTTCAGCTGTAACCCAGCGCCTGCAGGACAGGCAGCCCCAGCTGCCAGTGAGTTTTGTTTACCTACGTCGTCGCTTACTAGAGGAACCTTCCAACGTTCAATTCTTTGAAGTCACCGTCTAGCAAGTCCAAAATCGGCCTTTCGATCATGTCGTTCCTCATCATTAACAGCCAACGGACCCTAGCTTCCATATCTAGTTAGCATATACCCGGACGTACCACATTCCACTAATCGGTGCAGCGCATTTCGTCAACCCGATTATCAAGCAGCTTGACTCCGCGGGGCTTGTTACCCGTTAGGGAGCCGAGCTGGACCCGGTCTGGCTATACCGGACGGGTCCGTAACGACGATTTCGAAGTCGACTGAGATGGATCACTCCTTGGTGACGAGGTATTGGAATGTCGATCCAATGCTGTCATAATGAGCGCAACGGTTGCTGTCTTAGATCCCAAGATGCTCAGAGTTTCACCGTATTGCTGATGTAGTTGATAGATGTCTTTCCTTAGCGGGCGCAAGTTTGGAGTATGCTACTGTGAATCATAAGGATACGACGCGAACACGGAAGAGAGCCCCGAAGAATTCACAGCCCCTGGTGGGCTCACAGATACTATCAAACGAAACTAGAGGAGTCTCTTTTCTTAGACATATATCCATCTGCTGCAGCAAAAACATCATCGCGTTGCGCTCTGTACAGGCGTCCAAGTCCAATCTCTTACAACACGGGTTATCATTGACCAATACTGGAACAAGGCCCCTTTACGCCACCAAATTTTTCCCCAAGGAACGCGTGAACCTCTTGGTTCCCGGCCAGCGCGGCAAGTAACTGGGCTGTACCACCTTCAATCTTGAGACCCTTCAGACTCCTCGCCCTAGACAGCGCAACGTACACTTGGCCCTCCACAAACGCCTTGGAAACGTCGACAATGACGCGATCCAGAGTCATGCCCTGGCTCTTGTGGATGGTCATTGCCCAAGCTGGAGCCAGAGGAAGCTGCGTGCGGCAGACTAAGCTGTAGGGTCTCCCATCGCCCACCTCGGCGATGCAACAGTCCGGGTAGATCATCCGAGTCTCGCCGTTGTGGAACTGGACAATGGGATACAGCTTGTCCCTCGGGCCCGTATCCTTGATGAACAGGTTAATTTGTTTTTCATTGAGTTGCCCACCGTCGCCACAGGCCAGATGCTCGGACTGTCCGTCTATATTGGATTTGGGTATGGGTATCGTAGCCGGGTCAACCCTCTCGAATCCGCGAACGATCCCTTGACTGCCATTACAGAGACCTTTGCCGAGGTCCAAGTTGGCTAGTAAGACAACCAACATACCTTCCTTCAGTTCCACGCGTTCAGCAAACCGATGGTCTTCTAGGGCGCGGAGAGGCCCCAGTGGTTGTGGCCCCGGCTTTCGTAGATTATACCATCGTAAATGTGGGTGTTTGCGCTTCTGCCAAAAGAAGTTATCCAGGCACCAGTATGTATGCTTCAGTCCCTCGAGCTTTTCAAAATGCGACTGATTAACTTCGTCTACTTCGTCACGCGTAGCGAAAAGCCTCGTTGCATTGTGGACATCGCATGAGTGGTCCATAAGAAGACTTGTCTCATCATGCGTAAGTTGTTCCCCTATTCTGCACTTCTGGAGAATGCGGATGAATGCTTTTTCACTTTGGCGATGAACTGTGTTTAGATGGACGTGGACGAAATTGCACTCTTCCCACGTACGAGATCTGAACGCCCACTTGTCTCGCTCAAGATACGTTCCATGCTGTGGGCAGTTGAAAGTGATGTCAGAATCCAAGAAATCTTTGATAAGTTCGCGCCCACATTCGATACAATGTTGAAATGGCCTCACGGGCGGCAACTGGCAGAAGTCGCCGGTCACGATGACTTGAACTCCTCCAAAGGCTGGTTGCTCAGCTAAGTTTCGGTCGTGTCTTGCCGCTTTCATGACTTCATTTAGTCTCTCAAAATGCAGGTTCTCTACCATGCTAATTTCATCGATAATCAGGACGTCTAAGTCCTGGAACCGCTTGTTTCCGTATGCCGCTTCTCGCAGCTCATCGAGCGTTCGTTTGTGGTGACCTGGAGTCCATCTTGCAAAACTCCACGTAGTCATGCCGCCCACTTGTAGTGCAGCGCGACCGGTTGGTGCAACAGTTTGGATAAACTTGCCCATGTTTTGAAGACGTCTTCTGATTGCTTTCAGTGCAGTTGACTTTCCGCAACCAGCGGAGCCGGTGTAGAAGACATTCTTTCCCTGGGCGACTAGTTCAACTAGGGCAACTTGCTCCGGGCATAGGCGCGGCTCGTCACCCAAGGGCGGCTCGTCACCCAACGGGTGCCTTTTTCCAACGAGACTCCAAACTTGCTTGGAAATTGCAGCTCGTGAGAGGGTTTGGAATGCAGCCGTCGGATTGATAGCCTGGTCCGACGCCTTAGAGATAGAACCGGATGGCGCACGATTGGTCTTCCTACGGAATTTGGGGTTGGCTGTACCGACTGAAAAGCCACGCCTGAATATTATTGAGGCGCCCCCGAGGGCTGAGCGTAACGTGATCATCGTGTGCGGAAGTGCTTGGGCATACCTACAATGGCTGGGAATCAGAAAGATGTCGTGAGATGAAAACAAAGAATAATATGACGTAGCAACTCACCAAGACCGTAGTACTGACCCGAGCAAGATCAGTCAGGAAAACGCGCGGAACATTCTTACTCTAGAAGGTCTGTTGGAATAGGACAAGAACGCGCCTTCCTGAAGTTCGCCGCGTCGCGTATGAAAGTGGATGGATTGTACGGCACCTGGCAGACGACTGTTGCTACATACCAACGAGGTCAGCCTTGTTGTAGCTAAGTCCCTCTGGTATTTTGACTTCGAGACAGCGCCAGGAAAGTCAGGAGAATTACGCGGCGGGAGTGAGAGTGGAGAGATCAAGCTGGGGTCGGGGGGATGGGGTGGGCGGTGGGAGGACACAAAGAAGAGTGTCAGCTAGAGGATATCTTTACTGCAGGGCCCGGGCATGACCTCGTCCAAATCTGGTTATTCATCCTCTTATTCACTTAGCTTAAGAACTGCCATTCGTATATGCCATTCGTATTGCTTTAAGCATAAATGCTCATAAATGCCTTGTTTATGTTTGGTCAGGCATATATAATACCACTGATAACCTGATATTAAGAAAAATAATAATCTTATTGCCTAAGCAAATAACTGCAGTTCACATCCTAGAAGAATTCAATGCAGACTGTTACGGTCTGTAGTATGCAGCATGGGAGTGTGACCTGTAGAGATAACCTTCTTTTGCTTCCCAAGTTCTTATACTACATCATTCCCTAGTGATTCATCGTTGTTTGCCGTCTCCCCATCTGATAGAATAACAAAGACGCTTTTAGCAACACGGACGCGAAAGTTATAGGCGGTCTTGTATAAATAAAGTAGTAGTAAGTAATATGAAAGGGGCAGAATTAAAAAAAAAAGATTTAAGTAGTCGAGTTGAACTCGGAATCTCTGCAAAAAAGCTTCCACCGGGTGACTTCTTAACTGCGGTAGTACGAATAACCCCTTTGGGTTTTTCTGGCCCACGCCTACATACATACTCTTTCATTCTCAGTAGGCAGCAGATGTGGCATTTGCTGACTTATCCCCTCGCCGACGCAGGCCGTCGGACTTTCCCGCCGAAATATCAGTGTGCTCTCCTTTTACCTACGAGCTAGTATGCTAAGAGCCCCGTGGATATTATACAGATTGAGTTCAGCATCGTGGCCTTGAAGAGTAACATTGCCACCGGTCCAGGTACGTCAAACAGCACAACCGCATAACAAGTAAGAATGAGCCAATCCTAATACATGACATCCTCTTCATCTGTCCTTAGGGTCAACGTAACGGCAGAGGCAGAGACAAGCGCAACTCTCCCACAAGAATCCAATGCACTCGTACAGAGGATCGCAGCAGTCCCCCTCATGATAGTGGCCCCCTCGGAGAGAAGCCGGTGTATCGAGCATCGTACTTTGGGCGGCTGAAGAGCTCGCCGGGCTAGCGACTGGCTGGAGGCTAGTCTGCTGTCCGTCGCGGTCTGTGCCATTCTCCGCTCCGGTAGCACTTGCGTTGGTGCTGTTTAACATTGACAAGGCTTTTGATGTCACTTGGTGTCTTCTCGCTAATTTGGAGCCTAGGTAAATAGGTAGTGGAACTGTCTTCGAATGCCTCCGCTCTCCGTTTTATAGGCTTCGAGAAGAAGGATGACTGGTTGCCAGTTAAGCTGGAGTATGAGTCTGTTGGTCATCATACCGTTCAAGTCACTTACATGACGCAGTTCATCCGAACGACCTAACCTCGGATACGTCATTCGCCAGAATCCCACGCTGGACCAGGGCGGTTAGCACCCGAGGCCATTCATAAGGCGATAACCCCCGAAAGGGCTGGCGTGGGAATGCGTGCAGGTTAAAGACCACGATAACTAAGCGGCCGCTGCCGCTGTTTAACCCTTAAGTCTTCAAATACCAGTACTCCCATGGCCGTCGGCATGTATAAAGGCATCCGAGGCGAGCGGCCTTGGAACTGACTGTGTCCTCGAAGAAAGCCGCTCCCGCATAAGTGAAGAAAGCGCTACCTGGTGGAGATTTTCTAGCGAGAGACTCTCATTTATTCCGCTTCAGAACCTGAAACCATAACATCTGTATAATTCAAGATAGTAGTATTCCAGAGATAGTAGTATCTGCGGTAGGAATGCTAGTTTCGGTATGCATTCCTGATACACGTATGGTACAGGTAAAGATGGATGATAATCCTTGAGCGAAAAGGATACCAGATGCCACGATAGAAGAGAACTATTTGATCAACGATAAGGAGATACTAAGCCGGATAGACTTCGTACAGATACTACGAAGATCCCTACCCGGCCCTTGGGCATCTCTGGTATGGAGAGAACTAAGATGTTGAAACCTATTCCTGCTCCAGCTACACGAACACCCATAGGCACCTGCTTACGGGCTCCCCTGGTTCTGAACCTGACATCAATAGTCCGGATTAAGTTTCCACTCCACGTATCTCTCACAGCCCGAAAATGAAAACGCAAGCAGCGTCTTAAACTCCTCTCTAGCCCCCTCCGCTTCTGGCTGCTTTTGAGTCTCGTTGGCCATTTCTCGATAATTATATGGGGATCCTTCATCTGAAGGGAGAAGTTACCTTGGGGTGCGTAGGATAGAGTCAACATACCGGGCTCGTTAAAGCGATTCATCTCCACGTATCTGGCTCCTTATTGTCAGACAAGCCGGGCTCATGGGCAGCAAGTACCGAGAAGTCTGGGCACTAACCTGTCAAAGTATTTGTCTACGTCCGTTACAAGCATGTCCCCTGATTGCCGTATGATCATTGTGGCATCGTATCGTCCTTTAAGAGGAAAGGTCGGTGGCATATATTCCCAAAGCGCCTTTATCAGGGCTATCATGGTCTCTGGACGTTTGGCTTCTCTCGCGACCATCTCCCAGACTGCATTCATAAACAGGGTAATCAGTGTTGCGTGGGGATTGACATGTAGTTCTTTTAGACGAGATCCGAACAAGCTAACCGTGTTCGTCGGGCCAATATAGGCAAGGTCGGAAATATTAGAGACCTGTTCACTTCCGGGTCAGACTTTATTCCAACGTTAGGCACTGCATATCTTCAAGAGTCTAACCTCGACACGATCAAAGCGGTATTCCCATATATGCCCCATGAGCTCCTCTATGTTTGAATTAAAGAGCCTAAAGGTGATTTTGTGTGCTGAAAGGCTCTCGTGAAACTTGACGAGTAGCTTCTTTAGGTAGATATACAGCTTTCCGTGTACGTCGTTTGCACCGACAAAGCCTGAGATGTTCTGGGGCTCGTATATAGGCCAGCCATCCAGAGGATCGGCGTGGTCTTTCAAAGGCCACGAATCGATAGTACGGAAGATAGTCCTACAGTTCTAGTTAGCTGACCCTGTAAATCCCAGCGTAGACCGACAAGACAAGACGCACGGGTTGGGATGAATGAACGCGTCTCGACGACGCCCGAAGGGCAGGAGGATGCCCTCCTCGCGGAACCGCATGTTAACAATACGGCTGCTCGGCTTTTGTGCAAAATATCCGCGTTCCCTGAAGTCAACCCTTTCTGGGGCCAGCGTGATACCCACACGGTTCTGCTTCGCCATCTCATACGTGAGGCCCGTTGGCAAGTCGAAGTGGGACAGGAGGGAGATCCATTGATCCTTGGTCAACACCAGAGGCAGCGATCGCTCTCCGAACGTCCAGGTCTTCGCCAGGACTACATCTGGCTCCCTCCCTTCAATCTTCGTGCAGACTGCCTGAACGAGCTGACGAGGCTTTCCGTTAATGACGTCGATGACAGATTGTGTAACGAAAGCCGAATACCAGATATGCAATACGGTCTCAGCTGCAAGCATCGGGTCCTCCTGTGTCAGCATCACCAGCAGCATGACGGTATTGCGTGCGACCACATCGCTATCCCTGTCGTTCAACACGATATTGACCTTCCGTGAGTATTCTCGAGGGATCGATGCGACTGTGGCGACGACGTTTCGAAGGTCACCAGATGCTGCATACAGAATGCTGTGGTCAGTAAAGCTTCAGACTTCGCATGGAGCACACGGGAAGATACTACAAATAAGGAGATACGGACGACGAACCAGCGAAAAGAAGATCCAGGTCTTTTGAGTATGTACTGCCTTCGTTCGGTTGGAGTTTGAGAACATCATACGCCGGCACGTTGCCCCATAGGTATTTCCCCGTCGCGTTGAAGGGTCGAAATACATCGCCTCGTCCGAGGAATGTGGGTTGTCGGTCCTGAACTTCCCATTGGGGACGCCATGCATTCTTCATCATTGGTGATTTGCAGTGAAGCTTGTGCTCTCCCCAATGTGCCTTCTGGCATTCTCGTCCGCAGTACTAAGGTGACCCGGGTTAGGAGAACATCATGATACGAGACGGAAGAATGGGTTCTCACCAGGACCAGACGGCAGTTATCACAGTTGAACCTCCCGACTTTCGAGCAAGTTGATGGGAGTCACTCCAGTTCGCACACAAGCTCTCCCCTAAGCGGTCTGCGGTGGCCATGATGGAATCCTGCTATTGAAGACACCAAGACAGTCAGCAAACTGATCAGAAGGTCAGCTCCCAAGAAGATGCGTATTTCTCGCAATAAATATCAGGTTAGGAGTTTCTGTGCTCTGGGGCGGCCGAGGAATACCCCAGGGCTCATCAGGATACTGTAGGTCTTTTTCAACAATAACAAACAACAGCTAGCTAAGGTTTTGCGATATGCAGGTAACAGAACTTCTCGTGGAGGCCGCCCAGTTATTTCGTTTGGCATAAAATCCGCCGTTATTCGTTTGTCCGTGATACCCCGTCCCGCCTCAACTGTACTGATGTCTTAGATGGCTGTTAAGTTGATATTCGCACTGGGTGGCGCCACTGCCTTGGATATTCTGGGCGGCCGAACACCTTAGCCCTTACCCTCTTGCATTATGGCATTCAGGCACCTGGATCCCCGTCCCATTGCCTGCTTACTTACATGTGATCTTTGTCCTCTAGAATGACAGGTTAGATTCTCAGTCCGTCCTGGATAGCCGGCGGAAGGCCCCGATAATATTCTTGACATCTCAGAAATGCCAGCCAAATATGTCGTAAGGCACGGTTTGGCCTCGCTCTGTTCTTGGCCCGCCAAACGCGTGGTTATTCTTCCCTTTAATTACACTTCGCCTTCCATGAGGAACTATTCCAAGCAAGGCAAGGGGAAGGGGCCTGAAAAGTCCCGTCTTTTGACGGCTGAAGAAGCTGAGCAAACGCGAGCTTTCCTCCGTCAGGGCTGTCAAGTTTGGGAGATTGCCCTCAGCATCCAACGTAGCGAACCGGCCGTTCGTGCCGCGCTTGAGCGCGACCAAGATCTGGCAGGCCAGCTGACGGAAAAGAAGAAGGGGAAGTGGAGCGACTTGGAGATTAAGTACTTGCTGGAATTGTTGGGGAGATGCCGTGTGCCCTGTCGCAAGGTAATGGCACGGCTGCTTGGTAGAGATGCTTCCAGTGTTGGGCGTCAAATCAACAAAATGGTGGCAGAACGGAGGCCTACGGAGCAGCAGCGCCTGCCTCTTGTCCCACCGGATGGAGATCTCAGCGAGAGGGAGCAAAAAGTGCTCGAGGCTCGGATGAAGGATATTGTAGACGGGCTGATTTCTATGGATAAAACAGAGGAGTGGGAACATGTCCTCGCGGAGAAGCCCAGCGCAGAATGGGCAGCGCACATCTTGGCTCTCATCCCGACGCCAGTCAAGCACATTCTGGCAGCATCCGCGCCTCCCACGGCCTCAACCCTGAAAGCAA
This sequence comes from Monosporascus sp. MG133, assembly GCA_004155925.1. Classification (NCBI taxonomy): domain Eukaryota; kingdom Fungi; phylum Ascomycota; class Sordariomycetes; order Xylariales; genus Monosporascus; species Monosporascus sp. MG133. The sequence continues at coordinate 49,661 of QJNX01000198.1, read as the reverse complement.
TGGAATGGCAGGATACCAGTAGGATGGGCGTCTATGCTTGGGTCCTTAAGCCCAAGTTGAATAATCCGCTACAAATGGGGGATTTTGTCTATGTTGGCTCCGCGACCAAATGGGGTTCTGGGCTGTCTGGACGGAAAAGTCAGCATCAACGTCGGAAGGGGAGAGAGAACAAAATACCAAGGCTTATCCGCACCAACCACTTGAACAGGAAGGGCCCTTTCCTCACCTTGCTCTCCATGCAGCTCGAGAGTCCCGAACCTGGCGAGGTGCTCAAGGCAAGGCAGCTGATTATCCTTGCTGAAGCCGTTCTCACCGTCTGGCTCGGAGCCCTTGGCGAAGTCAATCGGGATAGCTATGGAGAAGAGCAAAAAAGACTCCGGCTTCGACATTTGTGCCCATGGGACCTGGATGAAATTTCTTATCGCGGGGCGTGCTCTCATAACCCCCTGGATGTCGATGTCCATTCTCCCACCGGTTCTGCTCAGATGGGAACGGGGGACCCGGAAATTGTAGAGGGCGTTTCCTCCGAATGACTATTACAGTGTACTAGATGAGACCCCTATCTATTATACAGCGGTAGCACTTCATCCAGGGTTACGCTGGGCATGGTTTGAACGCGAATGGCACGATCGGCCCGAATGGATTTAAAGGGCTAAGTATATCGTTCGTCGCGTATAGGATAATAAATATTACGTATTAAAGGCGCCTACGATGTTACATATAGCAGCTCCGAAGAAGCCGAAGTATCGTAGCGCCTTATAGGAGCACCTAGGCCGGGAGTGATGGAGCAACACCACGACTTCTTCAAATCTAATGCCTCTATAAAAACCATCAAAACAGACGCTGAAGACTACCCTCACTTGGCCGCAGCGAGGTCACAGGGAGGTCACAGGGAGGTCACAGGGAGGTCGCAGCTCGGATCGCCTTCGGCGGCATGTCTTCGGACTGGATTGGTTAGATGGGTGTCTGTATACTAATATATATAGTAAAGCCTAGCCTAGCACGCTCCCAATGCCCCCAGGGAGGCCCTGGAGCAACTACGGAGATAGCTGCTCCCCTAGCGTTAAAAAACAACAACAACAATAATAATAAGTTAATAAAAATAATAATAACGTGCCACACAAGCAAACAGCCCATTTGGCACTTCGCGACGACGGACTCAAGTAAAGCAATCACAACGCAATGAATCAAGTCAAAATAATCGGATTCTTCATCGCTAGACGCATCTACAACTTCCTGACAAGTGCGCGCATTATGTCCAGGCTTGCCGCAGACGCCACACTTCCGTTCCTTCATCTGAACTCTCTTGCGACGACCCCGCACCACAAGACGTGCCTTGCACTTCTGTAGCCAGCCGTGCTTGTCAAACTTGTTAATGTGACGTTAAATGGGAAGGAATAGCTTGTAATAGAAGGCTTACTTAAGCTGCCACTTGGTTCTTGAAATGACGATGATTAATGATGTATTTTCCCATACAAATTCCATGGGCTTCTACATTCTAACTTCATAAGGCAAAATATTGGGTTGAGTGGAGAAACTAACATTAAATACCCTTTGTGTACTGTACAGATTTAGCTGCAGACCCTGCATCTTATTTGTGGGCGCTATCAGCTTTGACTTTTAAGATGTTTAGGCCGCTGCTTTTATCTGGAATTCCTTCTCTCGGTAACATGTTGCTGACAGGCACGGCTCCGTCCTGTCATCTTTGTCAGCTTTTTACGATAACCATCATGACGCGGTGCAAGACCTTAAGCGCCCTTCTCTGCAAGGCTTGGTTACCATGGCCCTTCTGTTTTCAATCGTCGCCGTGTATCCTGGCGACCATTTTTTCCCCCTTCACCTTTTGTCCTGCCTCGGATTGCTTCGTCTCCGTTCATCTTTATTGGCTATCTTGATTGCAACGAGATAAAATTCACGTCGACTGGGAAAGAGATACATCGAGATCAAGCCGTGAATGCACTTCGAAAGACCTGCTATGTGTTTGTTCAGGTTATTCGACCATCTGCTTGGGTGGACGTAGGAAGCCTAGTGCTGTGACATCAACTGGCTGAACAAGCAGGCACCCGACGCAGAGCCAACATCGACTACAAACGCTGGCAGGCAACCTAGCCTTCCAAGCTCTGATGTCAAAGCTATACCAATGCCACGTATGCATCGATCAACCCTGGGCTGGTTGCTCGAGTCCGTTTGCTTTAAACGCTTCTTGAATGGCAGGAACATCCTGTTTGCATGCCCAAGCCGCCGGCAGCATTTGCTGGGATGCATAACTTGATACCCAGCCGGGAGAGTCGGATCCGAGGGGGACTGACGGCACTTTTTGACGTCTCCTTGGGTCGAGGCAGCCACAGGCCAGGGCCTGGCCCAAGGGATGTATTATGGTCTGGTCACGGTCTTGAACAGATATGACGACTATAAAGTGCATCATCCTATCCCTCCTTAGCTAACTTCGTACTCCTAGCCGACGCAGTTCCTCGCGATTCTATTCATACAGCCTAAAGACTATGTTCATGTGCCATTCAAGCCATCACCAAGACATAACCCACCACAGTATCGCATTGGGCTCTGAGATGCATCTGCTTCACGCCGTCTTCAACCACCTGGTATTACCTCCCCAGCTTCCTGGGGCTCAGGATGCAAATATCGAAGATGTGTCTCACGACGTGTTGGCGCGTATCATCCGCGCTTGCAAGACTATTAATGCCTCTGTGGATGCGCCCTGGTCCGAAGCGTTTCGGTCCCTCGAGGCCTCATTTGAAGCCTGCCTTGCTCTCAACTCGGGCCGTCTTGAGAAGTCAACGATGCTAAAACATTTCAGCAACCTCCAGCCAAACCATATGCTTATCCTGTATGTGGTTGAGCAGAATGCCGCCCTACTCGTCCGTCGCGAGAATTAGTCAGTATATGATTCCGTAAGAGGCTCTGAACAAGGACCATCCTTGCTTACTGATGGACACAGCGACGGCCAGCATCGCGTCATCTTCGAAGCGTTTGAGACGTCGGCCGTCTCCGAGCAAGTTCTCGCCGCAGGTCATGCCTTGCAGTGGGATTTTCCTGGCCGCTCCGTCCAGATGTCTCTTGCCTCATTCGCCGACGAACCGTTCCAAGAGAGCCTGGCTGCTTTTCTCGAGCAGGCTAGCATGGAGTCGCTCTACAGTCTCCAAGCCTCTACTAGGAAGGCTAACACCTCCGTTACTGAGGTTCGGGACACGGCCGATCCCGCATTGATCACGCAGATGCTCATGCCTCTTCTTGAGGCGATCGGGAGTTATTTCCAGGCCCCTATTCTTCGGAAGCGGGTGAGAGATGAGATCAATATACAGGATGCGGACTTACCTTGGCGGCGACTGCCATTCTGGCTGGTCTTGCGCGTTGCGGCGCAACGACATCTTTGCTTGACACTCGGTAACAAACAGGGGCGAGTTGGCTATAAAATTCTTATGTGCCTTTTGCTGGCAGAGCTTCTCAAGGAGTCTGCTGGACAACTGCGTCCGGACCTGGTTATTACGCTCCGCGCCAAACTGTGCCGTCGCATGGCGAAACTAGAGATGGATGGCAAAGAGATCAGATCGACAGAAGCCGAGGCCTATCAGTCCTTGTTCAATCGGATTGTTCCTGCGATAACGGCCGCCATTGAGGAAGCGACTGCCCAAGTCGAGGCTGCGTGGAGAATTTTCAAGCGCGCAACTACCCGGCACGTCCCGAAGCTTCCCTTACGTGCCCCTGACCACACGCTTCAACTCTCCCTTTTAAACAGCGGCGGATATCTCGACGGTTTATTATCTAGCCAGCCGTCGCGCCAATCGAGTTTTGTATCGGTTGACCTCCCTCAGCCGCTCGACAAATCTGTCAGGCAGATACAGGCTTTCACGGATAATGTCTTCCGTCTTGCGGCCATGGAAATGCGCATGGATCACGACGAGCCGCCCAATCTGGATACTTCGCGAGCCTACGAAGCTTGCTGCCTCCAGCTTGCTAAGCAAATCGACGAAGTCTTCACTGAAGTAGGGACGACATATAACTCAGATCCCGAACAAATGAGCGCTATGATCCTTACCCTATTTACCTTGTGGGTTCGTCTCGACGAGTGCGCCGTTGCAGCATGCCCCCTCCTGGGCGAATATCGGCCCGCCTTCAGTCCGGAGCTCCTTGACGTCCTCCAGCTCCCTACCATGTCTGGAATGTGCCGCCTCCAGAATATCCAGACATATCTAGATCAACGCCGGTCTGGGTGCCGGTACGGCACCATCTTGGACAGGGTCGACAAAAACTGCCTGGCGGTGCGCTATGTCGCCCAGTCAGCCGAGATGCAATCCCTCGGCGCACGCATCCAGACCGCATCCGACCAAGCCCGTGACGTAAAAGAAGTAGAGTGGGAGAGAGCCTGTAATAAGTACGACGAACACACCACAGCGATCTCCGATGGTAGCTGCTGCTGCTCCTGGCGCAATGGCCAGCGTGATGTGCGAGGATGTACAAAGTGTTGGCACTGGCGCGTCCGGAACCGCATGAAGATCCAAATCCAAGAAGCATTCCTCCCTAAGAAGGATCCTGCTAGGGCTGCCTTGATATTCGAGCTTGCTGTTCCCAGCTATCTGTCTGTCTATCGGGATGCCACCTGGCAGATTTTAAGCGTTTTGGCGCATCCAAGCCGTCCAGCCCACTCCTCGAACCCCGAGATAAAACTAAAGGACTGTGCACCTCTTCGACGTTACATGACGGCCAAGGCGGAAGGAATCTCGCTCGCGTCAACGATCAAATGCTTCGTCCAGACCCACTACAAGTTCAATGCTGGCAAAGTCCCGCTCTCCCGTGTGATTTTGCCCTTTGCGGCGGACTTTGAACTGTACGACCACGCCTCTGGGCTCTGGGTCAAGGATCTCCGTGAGCCCTTGACATTTCAGCACCTGTGTGGTGTCCACGTTCCCCGCGGGCTTCAGGCTACGATCCTGCCGGCAAGACAGCACCCTCCGCCTGTTGTCGACGGACTGTCGTCCTACGAGATTCAGGCTAACCAGAACGAGTGCCCGTCGGAAATGTCAGTTCACGAATTTTCGGCTTACCAGAAGTTGCTCGCAGGCATTGTGCGACGCTGGCCTAACATCTTAGTCGAGATGGGCTCATCAAACCTAAACTTTGGCAATGAGGACACGATGCGCGTACTGTGCCAACTAGCCGTCCAGGCGGGCCCGCGGTTGCCCGCTGAGGTTCTGCGGGCAGCTCATGTCGTATTTCGAGAGCCGGTATTTCTTGAGCGCTTAATAGAAATGATCGAAAAACGTCTGCACGCCATCCAGACCAACTGGCGAGAGCATAACTGTATGGAGTTACTCATTACACTCAGCTTGCGGTTGTTCTCCCTATCTTCTGGTGCCGTGAGGATCCGCGCCGAAACGCTTCTCGAGGCCGCACGAGATGCTACCTTGGACTGGACCACACGCCTCCGAAAAGAAATGCATGCCGCCACCGACGCTGATGCGGCGCAGCGGATCGCGACATACGGCTTTTGTGCCGCTTTACTGTGTCGGCGGACCTTGGCCACCTATGTCGAGCTCAACCAGGTCATAAGCGCAAAAGACCTCACCTCCTGGATCCAAGCGTCTGTAGCACTGCAAGAGAACCTGTTGATCAGCGTCGACGAACTGCCCCGGAAATTAAAAGGCATGCTTATTCGCGATGCAAAGATGGCCTACCACATCCAGCTCCTTCTGCGGGGTACTATAATATCCCATCCTGCCAGCGTCGGGGTTGGAATCGCCAGAAGCTGGTCGGATTCGCCCAACGACGTTACCACACTATTCTCGCCATGGACCTTTCTCCCGCCACCCCACGACCGCTGGATCGTCGCCACCTCATCTGACAGCCGACAGGGTTTTGTCTTTAGTCAGACGGTACACTTTAACGTCGTCGAGGGTCATCTCCTGGTCGACGGCAAGCTGCGCTCCAAACTGCCTCTCGGGATTAGTAACAGCCCAGCTGTCAAGGAAATATTTGGCAACCAGCACCTCTTAACATATCCCTCTTCTCTCCCGGGCATGACACATCGGCTTGTTGGTCTTATGTGCGGCCAAGAGGTGCATTTCGGCATGCGTGATCAGCAAGTAGTCATTCGCGCCTGGGCGAAGAATGGTCTACTTGAGTTTGCGTCCAGGCGGATTTTTGCCGGCCCGGACAACTTCGACTTGCCCGCAGAACTAGTCGACAACTGCGTGCATTGGCTTAACCTAGATACTAGGTGCCTAGAGATTCGTCGGAAGCCAATGATCTGGACCAAGCGGCCGCGTGATTGGGAAGTCGATATCCCGGGACGAAGAGCCTACCGTGGCGGCGTCAATCTTGTCAATCCGCAATCAGACGTATTTTCCCGGGTTGCAGGGATTTTTCGACATTTTGAACAGCCAGAGAAGTTGACAGTGTACCAGCCTCTGGCGCACAGAGGCAGGCTTTCAGTCGAGTTACGCCACCTAGAGCTGTCTCTCTACGTAAATGATGATGGCCTCCTCGAGTGCCGGCAGCTCAAGGCAGAAATCGATCCAGACCAAGACGCGGGGACATGGTATGGCCTCCAAAGCAAGATTGTACTGCGGGATATGATCACCCGGAAGCGGAGTATCATTGTGCCTCTCGGGGGGATAAAGTCCAAAAGGCGGGGCGTGCATGTTGATGTGCGTATGGACAGTGCCCAAGAGTATGGCAAGTATAAGATCGACGACATCTTAGGTCGACTTTCCTGCCCCCCCGAGCCCCGCCTCCTGTACACTAAAGCCCTCTGTCATGCTATCACGTCTTTTTGTCTTCCTGATGTTCTGACGGGACGGACGGGTACGGAAGAGGCTTTTGACGTCCTGCGCTCGGGTGCTGCTCAGCCGTGGGTCCCGCTGGGTAGTGGTACGCATCCGATTTTGAAGACGTTGGAAGCGCTGTCGCCACGGAGGGGGTATTATCCGACCCAGATCAAGCGCCTGCAGAAAGTGACATGGGATGAGGACTTGACGGTAACTATCCAGCACGACGGTTATGAATCTCTGGTTCGAGACATCATGGAGAAATCGAACCGGCTTAACAAATTTGCCAGCGTCACCGCGAAAGATTTCCTCATCAAAGGGCCCACCCATCTTCGCCGCCGCGGAGAGACGCACCGCCGACTCTACGAGCGCCCAACTCTGGATACTGCGGGTCAAATCACGCCGGACATGGTTTACGTCCCTCGTGACCGCAAGGCGACGGCCAAGGCCGCCAACGTTTACGGCATCGCCCGCTTAATTCTAACGCATTGCTCTTCCTTATATATGGACACCACGCTAATGTCGATGTTCGAGTCCAGTCACACCATCGGTGGATTCCATTACAAGAGGAGCTCGCCACCCAACAAAGAACCACTTATCAGCCAAATCGAGGACCCTATTATTGAGCAATGGGGAGATCTCGTTAATTTTTGCCGTTATGCAGACAACACAGCACCCCTCTTATTTCGTCTCGGGCTGCTGGCCTTCCATCCTAGACCCAGTATGGATGCCATCCGCTTACTTGCTACTTTTGCTTCAGCCGATGAGCTTAAAAGCTTGCGACCACCTCCTTATAGCAGCTTTGTAGATTTCAGGTCACGCGGGCGGCCTCCTATTCATCTCTTGCAGAATATCATAGTCCCAGCTCATCTTGCATTTAAACCCCATCTTCGCCGTGGAAACGAATCGCGAGACAGAGCAGGACGCGATGCCCAAGAGCATCTGGATCTGTGTCAAGAGGAGGGCCGGAAGCTTGCCAATCATATCCTGGAACAATGGCCAACTCCAGCCGATGGGTTGTCGACGGAGAACTTGGAGACGGAGGTTATCAACGTCCCCTTGGCACTAGACAAGATAAGGCCCGAGTGGGAACGCAGACGGGAGAATGGAGCGTTAGAAGGCTATGTCAACCAAGTGCAAGCAGTTCTCGACTTACGTAAGGGTCCACGGGATACTTCTGCGCTGCTCGAGTGGAAGGAGGCGAGTCCAGCATTTTTTGGCAAAAGGCACTGGCAAATCATCCCATCCGTCTCTCAGGACTTGGTAATCAAGGCTGGCCCTTGTCTAGAAAAGCCGGTTGGCAGCATTCTGTTCGAAGCCAAGGGCGCCGCTCTGCGTGGCGAAACCGTTAGCTCTCCCGCAAAGACGCTCCCAAGCGAAGTTACAGAACTTGAGGATATCCTGAACAAATTCGTGAGCTCCGCTGATATTTTGCGGCAGCAGTATGGGGGCGATCTTCTTCGGAGCCTGGAAGCGCTTAAAGTAACGGATCAAACAGATGTCAAGGTTCCGGCGCCGGCTCTTGGAGTTGTCAACAGTGCCGCAGAGAGAGCCCACAACACGGCAATGCTTTATCTCGAACGAATCTCTGCCGCCCTCGCTGCCGAAGACGTTCGGTCCATGTGGTTGCGGCTTGGAGCCATCTGGCCCTGCACATCGCCGGCCGAGGTGCTTGCACTTCTGAGGACTGCGTCACGCCATAGCTTCGGAACGGGGATGAAGAAGGCGCTGGTACATTATGGACTGGCTGTCGCAAACCTACAGCACCTCGAACGGATTCATCACGCCTTACTGCGAGGCGACAAGCGAGCGCTTACCGAGGAGCTGCAGAACCCGGGTCACGATAATTGGTCGCCTGTTCAGTTGCCTGACTGGCTCCTACTGGAAATTGACAGTGATTTCCTTATCCGAGCTGAGCAAGTGAATGTTGCACGAGCGGTTATCGCGCCGCAGTCCGGGCGGAACAGCGTATTACAGATGAATATGGGCAAGGGTGAGTATACCTTTTAGCGTGGCAAGTTGATGCAGTTGCGGGGTTAGCACTGATCTCTTCACAGGCAAGACTTCTTGTATCGTGCCTATGGTAATAGCCGTTCTAGCCGACGGAAAGAGCCTTTCACGTCTAATTGTGCCCAAGGCGCTACTTATGCAGACAGCTCAGATGGTACAATCGCGAATAGGAGGTCTCGCAGGGCGCGAGGTCCGCCATGTCCCTTTCTCGCGAAAGACGCAGACAACACTAGATATGCTGGCTTTATACGCGGATCTTCACCGTGAGATTTGTGGTCTAAGGGGCCTAATCCTCACCAGCCACGAGCATGTTCTATCGTACAAGCTCCGCGGGTGGCAACACCTCGCTGATAACAAATTGGAGGTCGCGAGCAATATGATCGGCTTCCAGCATTGGCTAGACGATCACTGTCGTGACGTTCTGGACGAGTGCGACTTCACGCTGTCGGTCAAGACACAGCTGAATTACCCGAGCGGAGCCGAGATGACTGTTGACGGGCACCCGTTTCGGTGGCAGGTTGCCCAGGAATTGCTTGCTTTAGCAGCCCATCACGTTGCAATCTTACGCCATAAGTTCCCAGCCAGCATCGAGGTGCTAGAACGGTCGGGATCGTTTCCCATGGTGCACTTCCTCAAAAGCGATGTAGAAGATATCCTTCACGGCCACATAGTAGACGATATCTGCGCCGGACGAACAACTTTTCTTCGGCCTGCAGACACGACTTTCCCGAACCGACAGAAACATATCCGACAAGTTCTCTGTGGACAGAAGTTTGACGGATGCTTGTTTATGCAGGCAGTGAACGCATTTGTTAACCCGCAGGCAGCATCCAAGGTGCTCCTCATTGTGCGGGGTCTTCTGATCAACAGGATACTTCTTCTTTGCCTAAACAAACGTTGGAATGTGCAATACGGTCTGCACCCGGGCCGCCATCCTGTCGCAGTGCCCTTCGAGGCGAAAGGCACGCCATCAGAACAGTCGGAGTTTGGCCATCCAGATGTGGCTATCATATTTACTTGTTTGGCATTTTATTACGCCGGCCTGACGTTCAAGCAGTTCCGCCAGGGTCTGCAACGCGTCCTCCAATCGGACGATCCTGCTGCACAATACGAAGAGTGGACTTCAGGTTGTAGCGACCTACCAGAAGCGCTTTACCACTGGAACGTTATTAATGTCGACGATGCCGCACAGATGGAAGAGTTGTGGCAACACGTACGCCTAGACAGCGTCGTAATTAACCATTACCTGAACCACTTTGTTTTCCCTGCACATGCGAAGCAATTCGACGTCAAATTGCAGGCCTCCGCGTGGGATATACCTCTGTTCAGTCAGGCGGAGCAACACGGTGCCAGAACTACAGGCTTCAGTGGGACCAATGACAATCGCACAATGCTGCCCCTGACAATTCGGCAGGACGACCTTCCCAGCTTGCTGCAGACTAGTGCTGAGGTGCTCTCGTACTTTCTTCAACCACGCAATCGAAGCTATAAGGTTATTAGCAATGCTCACGGCGGGCGTCTAACCGAGACAGGTTTCTTACGACAGCTGCATGCTGCAAACATCCGCATACTTATCGACGCTGGGGCCTACATCCTCGAAATGGACAATAAAACACTGGCCCAGGCATGGCTGGCGGTGGACCACGGGGCTAAGGCTGCTGTCTACTTTGGTAACGATAACCGGGCCTGGGTGCACTATCGAGGCGACGCAAAGAACGACGTCCCCCTCCTAGCGACACCTTTCGCGGATAATTTAGGCGAATGCGTCGTTTATCTAGACGAGGCACATACACGTGGCGTAGACTTGAGATTGCCAGTGGATGCGCATGGAGCCCTTACACTGGCGCTGAAGCAGACAAAGGACTATACGATGCAAGGTGAGTAATGCGGCATCTTTTCCTATTCCTTTTTTTATGGTTCTCATCCCTCTCGCTGCCGAAAGTTCTGGAGATAAGGGTGGCCGTTCTAACTATGTTCATAGCGGCAATGCGCCTTCGCCAACTGCGCACAACCCAGTCCGTCACCTTCTTCGCGCCGCCCGAAGTCGACCAGAGCATCAAGGATTTCTGCTGTCCTGCCACCGACGAGAGGCTTAGCTCTTCACATGTCGTCCCCTGGCTCCTCGAGCAAACGTGCCGCGCCAACGAGGATTTGCAAAGCCTGTACGTTGCACAAGGTCTCGACTTCTGCCGGCGCACTGACGCGGAATGGCGTCACCATAACTACCTCGCCGATCCCACTCACCGCACGCAGCTCCTCGACGTCCTGCGGCAGCCGGAACGCCAGACTCTAGAGCAGCTCTATGGCGGAGCCTCAGTAGGCTTTTCGACAGGCTCCCAGGGCCGCATATCTGCTCTACAGCTACAGGTGTTCGCCGAGCAACTGACTCGGTGCAGCAGCAAGCGCACTCCACACCATATAGGTGCCTTCGAGGAAGTAGAGCAGGAGCGCGAGGCCCAAGCCCAGGTCGAGCAAGTGCGGCAGGTGCAGAAGCCGCTGCGGTACGAGGCTCTGCCATTCCCCGGCCTCCACCCGGCCATCTCATGTTTCGCGCGTACGGGGGTACTAGAAAGTACACCGTATGATCAGAGCGACACTAGCTTCGAGCACGCGTTTGCGTGGGTGGCGAAGACGAGTGTCGGAAGGCACTTCGGTGTGCGAGAGACGGACTCGAAGATGTTTGTGTCAAAGGAGTTTGGGAAAACAGTCAAGTGTAGGAAAGACAAGAACGTGGCTGACAACTTCCTGGTAAGTTTTTCGACTAATATGTAAAACCTTGCGAATACTAATGATGATGGCTTAACAGCGGCCCGTGGAATGGATCCTTTGGAGTCCCTCGACCCAGACTGCGCTGATAATTATTCCCGAGGAGGCCGAACTGCTAATCCCCATGCTCCGTCTTACCGCGGGTGAATCACCCGTTCATCTGATCGCCTATGCCGCGCCCGTCACGAAAGCCATGCTATCCTTTAACCGTTTCCAGCACTACAGTCTACCGCCACTGCCATCTGAGCATATATTTCCAGAGTGGTTCCGGTTCGAATTGGGGGTACTGGCCGGCCGACTATACGTCGACTTAGTTGAATGGGATTCTTTGGCTTGCTATCTGCTACGACCTCTATCTGCGGTGACGAGAAGACCCGCCGAAAACGATGCAGGGCTGGGATCGACTGGTAGGGTTATCAAGTTCGCAGACAACCCCGCCCCATTCCTCTTGGAGTGGCTCGCACTCCGCCGCAAGACGCAGGATGTTCTACACACGCCCATGGGGTATATCTGTACGGGTCGAAGGCTAGGAGAAAACCATCCGTTCCGAAAGTCCCTGTTATGAACCAGACCGTCTTATGTGGCCTTGTAGTTTAATGAGGTCCTAATCATAGCAGACATTAATAATGCCGTTGGTGGTCGTGACGAAAAGAAATGAAATGTGCTAAGAGCTATCTGGGCAAATCTGGTTAAGCCCGCAAGTCCATAACGATCTTCCGTAAGCTAATAGAGACTCTTCATAGTGATTTGGAATGAGGCAGCTCAGGTTGCTTATGCAGTCTGGGAATGATGGTTCGGGTATGAGGCCACCGAATTTCCATTACTAAGTAAAGCTTAACAAGCGCGGAAATACAAAATAAGGAGAGAAAACGCTGCAATCCGAGAAACAATTGGCGACGGCGGCATAAGCTGCAGTTACAAAGGGCAACTGATCCCTCAAGTTATGCGTGAGGGAATGGCCTATACTTTCCTTTCGGTTCGATGTTGGCCTTCGCTAAATTGATTGGCTGCCAATCACTCCTGGGAGAGGTGCGAGCTAACGCGCCAGCCGGCGACGGGCTTCCCTTTGTCCCCTACGACGCACAAAATGTGATACTACTATGCCATCTCAGAGTGTTAATCTGACTAGCAGCAAGGCTGGTCTGAGAAATTAGAGCATTAGAAGCTTGAGTAACTTCGGACCGTCGGGGCCTTATCATAGGAAATGAGCAGTGTATACAGATGTGATATTGTAGACGTCTAAAGTGTATACAGGTCCTTCCATCTCTCCATTCTCCTCAACTGAACACCTTCTTACATCTGTCTCCGTTCTTAACACCCAGGAGTCCACTGAGCAGTTATCAGATTATTGAAAGCCTTGCCAGGATGTCTATGACTTCATCAACAACTGTGACGTCTCTCCCCTCTGCATCCCTGCACCGAGCAAAGAAGTCGCATCTGCCAAGTCTGCAAACATAATGCAAACTTCTAGGGACTCGCTTGGCCCTCCCAGCCACTTGTCGTTTGCTCGCAAATCCACAATGACATTGTGGGTTTGTAGGGTCGTTGCCACGAGCATCAGCAAACACGAGAAATTTGTTGCAGGGTTCGCATCTGAAAAACGGACGTCCTGCATTGCCATTACGATTCGATGCTCGAGTAATCCCCAGGGAACTAAGCGAATTGCAGTGATAGCATCGCGGCCGGTCGGAAGTGATGATCTGTTCGTATTAGAAAATAGAGAACCTAGATTAAGATCACGTATGACTTACTGCCATAATTACACCAACGGAGGATCCTCAAGTGCTTTTCAGTTCAATCAGAAACTGAGCGATATTTTCGAGGTGAAGCTGTGCGCGTGTAGGGACACCAAAGATGGATATCTTTCGGTCGGACCAGTGCGATATAAATCGACCAGTTGAAAGCGAACGACGTAACTGGCTTTCAGGACCAAGACATCGTGGGTACGGGCCACTGCGTCGTCGAAGCCCCTAGAATTTGCTATCGTGGCCGGAGACGGTTGGCACTTAGTTGATTGGCTAAGCTTGGGGGTTTCGTTTCTAAACGTATCTTAACTGACGCCATCGAGGAATCATCGATGCCGCAAACCGCGCAAGGCATTGAAGTCCAGGGATACAATGCCTATCATTCTCTGACATAAAGGGTCACCGCCTACGCTAACCGTCGAAGGCATACGCGGGCTAATATTGGCCCAATCACTGTGGCTTCCGTTTGGAATCGTAAATCCAAGATAAGCAAGCAAGGCATCGCAGCGGGGTCGAGCCAAAGTCGTTGATATTCCACAAACTCTCGATTCCCCAGCTAGGTGATTAAAATCGTGGACCAACAGATAATCAGTAGACGTGTGTTGGCGGGTGCGGACGGGAAAAGGCATCTTTTATGACGGCACCCTGGAAGTTCACCGTTTAGTCACATCCCATTTTTGGAGGAAGTGGCGCGAGTTGACCCACTCTGCCTCACCTCATAATAGGAGTTGGCATTCGAGGCGAGCACTGCTACGCATTTGACTCTCGGTGGTAGGTGTCGTTCCCGCTGATGGCTGTCTCCGAAATCGTGTCATAGGTCGAGAGCGTTTGACTAAGGGACATCCTCGCCTAACTCGTCGACGGATATGTCGGAGTCGGGACGACGTGTAAGGCGAGGATGAGTTGCGATTCTGTGCCGTAATAGTTTTCTGGCTGCTAAGATCCGTTGTTGCGTTTGCTGAGAGGTTAGTGCCGAAAGCCAAACCTTCAACTAGGGAAGACGTATCCGCTGCGTCAGGCCGAGCCACTTCGCGTTGGCCCGCCCTGATGGCCTCGTCTCTCTGTAACTTGGCCCAATCCCGTGCATTATGATACGCCGCGGTTCCGGTTCGGAAGGTGTCCAGGTCACCGGTCAAAGCGTAGGCCTTGGCCTGTGTCACGACATATTCGAGGCGCGTTCCAAGGTCTGTTGTCGGCCCGACGAGGTGGCTGATGTCCAAGCATGGCTGTAAACACAACTATTTCGTTTGTACTAAAGTGCGTCTTCGTTTGAGTTGACTGTGTCTGGAAACTCGTAGACAATTCCCAATACGCGCAATATCAAGGTTCGTGTTTGAATCTCTCTTTGGCAGCAAACAGGAACGATGAACATAAGTAGCTAGGTTAGAAGCCTTTCCCACCTACTTTAGTCATCACCATACCAGCACCACCCACCAAGTAGTGGCAATCATATAAGCACATTATCTCCACCACTTCACCAATTCTGGAAGGTGTAGATGTCTAACAACACGGATGCTCTCGATATTGGGATGCAGAACCTCACGGTCGGCTCGAAGCCATCGTGCGCTAACGATTCGGAGAACGCCACGCCCTGCAAAAACTTTGGCTCTCTGGCTTGTAAAGATTGCCTTATGGTTACGGTCGGTTCCCGTTCAAACTATACGGCTGAACAAGTCCCCAAGACCCATATTAGTGAAGCTAATATATCTTACAAGGACAGTATTGTAGCAAGCGTTGCCAAGTGGCCCATTGGCCAATTCATCGCAAGGATTGCAAGTCCCCGCTTATGAAGAAGACTTGGAAGCCTTCATGGGTGGCTCAGAACAGGCCGCCAGCCTTCGTCGGTGACGAATCTTCGCACATTGTGTTCGGAACGCCAAAGTATTTGTGGGGAAACGCCCCAGCCGTTGACATGATCCGACTGAGTCAAAACGAAGGGGTCGATTTTCAAGGACCAGTCCACATGCTATTTGCGGGTAAGAAACTCCTTCGTCACCTTGGTCCATCCATGCACTATTCGGGCCTTGTACTAATGACCTACCCAAGCATCGGGAGATATGCGAAATGCCGTCCTATCGGTTGCGAGCCTCCCTCCGAGCTACCGTGGTCCCCTCAGCATAGTCATCAACGACAGAGAAATCGACGTCGTGGCTCGTAACGTGATACTCCTCTTGATATTCTTCGTCGAAGAGAACCCTACTGTAGCTGCTGAGTACGTGCTGCACGTTTGGTACTCGGCCCTGATTACAGCGCCGTGCAGCAGCATGCTCCGTGACAAGCTCAAGCCAATGGTCGAATATGTATGCAACAAAATTGCACAGAAGCCTGGCTCGGCCCTCTTGGGCAGGACATGGAAATTCGGAGAGAGCTCTCTTCGGCTGGTTCTTACTCGGGACAACTGGTTCTCTCTCCTCTCATACTTCGACGTCCCCCAGGGCCTGGCCAAGGATGCTGCTCAGCACTTGCGCCAAATGGTCGTGTCTGCTCCGGAGAGGGTCGACTATGTCGAAAGGGCAATGTGCACCAAGTCTCCATCCGCCAGATTGGGCATCGCCAAGTTCCGCAGTGACGGTATCCTGCTGCCCTTTGGCCAGCCTCGCGGGGCCTTTGCAATTCCGAACCCGTGCGCTTGTCCCGTCATTACGTATTGAATATAGCTGACGCTCATCGCCCACCCAGGACATTGTTCCATTCGCCTCATGAATGGCCCATGATGGATAATGCTGATCCTACATCTGGGTGGTCAATAAAGTCATTTCTGGAATCTGACGTAGGTCCGGCAGAGAACGATATATACGGCAAGCTGTACCATTACCTGAAGCATCTATTCGCAGATTTTCACAGCCGGTTGCGTTCTATGCCTGTGACATTCGATCTTCTGCACGTTGACGCACGGCTTCTGCCCAACGCCCTCGTCGGACAGCATTTCGATCGCATTGATGTGAGTGTCCTTTTTATATGCATTGACAGGCAGGCTAACCCCCTAAGGTAAGCAACATCTGCGACATGGGCTACCTCGGCATCGACACCACTCTCAAGACCTTTGCCCCGCTGCTTCAACTCCCATCAGTTAATCAACATGCGACGCTTGTCACGCTTTTCCTGAATGCGGTCGCTGAAATGAAAATGATGGCCGCCAGTATTCCCGCCTTTATCGATTATCCACTTCGGGAAGACCATAGGGAACAAATGAAGAAAGTGTTGCAGTATATGCCAGAGCTAGGGCGCCAGGTCTCGCAGCCTTACGATCCTAGTGCCATCAAGCTTATCAGTGCGCTGAGTCTGGTTCATGACATGGATAAGAATTTCAACAGGTATGTCCTGAGATATGTTTCCACATTATACGCAATCGGCGGCTGATTTCGCATATTATAGGTACATGGAGGTGCATGAATTCGCAGATGTGGCCTTGGGTGTTGGACTTCAGATGAAGGCCGCCCACACCATCATCGACGCGTGGCCGATGAAGCTCTCAGACGGCAGACCCACATCGAAGGCCAAGGAAGATTTTGCTCTCCTGCTTTCTTCATGCCACACCGGACAAGAGAGATTCGTGGAGTGGAAGCTCACAGCTGAAGCTAGTGCTGAGGATGTGGATTAGTGAAAACCTTCACTTGCTTATCGATTCGAAGACATTGTCTGGATTTGGAACAGTATAAAATCCATTCAAAGTAGGCTCGACTCGTATATCTGAACGGCATGGTCTTGTCCCAGGATTAAAGGGGTGGAGTGGGGGTGAGCCTGGATGGGGAGTCTGAAAATGGCCATCTGATGTCCAAAACTGCCACCTGTACTGTGTGCTTTTAGTGATTCTCCATTTGAAAAATAAATCGCGTTATGTCCTTGGTTTCTTCAAGACATTTGCGTTTTGATTGGTGATATGGCGGATGAATAGAATTGCGGCCGGACTCGGGTTCTAGCGCAGACGCAGCGTGTGTGATCTTTGCAGCTATCGCTCCGCATATGGGATCCGACTGGCCATCGTAAACACATCAACCCAGATTTAACATTGCCATTATTTCGAAGGGCTTTGCGGCAGGCAATCCTTGGATCTGACTTGGGACAAATGATAAAGTAGACATGTTAACGAGTGCGGACAGCAAAAGGCATCTGTACGATGGCGCTCCGGAAGCTCATTTTAGCCTCATCGGTACCGCGCTCTCGACTCCGGTCGTCGGGTTGCGCCTATATAGCACGTACTCCCCGTCGCTCAGGGTGACCGTCTCGAACCTCCCATTGGTGCTCATGTACGGAAACTTGTCCTTGTCGTTGGGACGCGCGTTGCAGCCACATAATAAGCCGTCTGTTCCACTTTGTCGGAAGAGGGACTTTTAAATGCTTGTATAGGGGAAGAAAACAAGTCTCCAGCCCCCTTCAAGTTCTGAAAAGGGTTTTTTCGACACTTCCAACATGTAAGCAATACACGCCCTAGGAAATTTGGGAAACACTAACGAAATCTTCATGTTCATTTCATCTTTCCAACCAAAAGCGCGAATGGACAGAGTATCCCCGAAATTCGTAAATTGTCGAACATAAGCCGGAGCTACAGGATTATTTCACACTTATCTACCTCGCTCATATACAGCTCAGTCTCCTTGGGTTATCCTTGCCTTGGCTCGGTCTCCGCTTCTACGGCTCTGTTGCCTTTGAACACGTCGGTTGGTTGATTTTGCTATGGACCTCATAGAATATCTTCTCAGTCCAGTCGAATACGTTGTCGTACTTGAACCCCTTGGGTCTAAATAGACGGCGGAAAAGCTCGCGAAGATATGTGCAGTCGGGGTTTCCCTCGAAACTTAAAGCTCGGGTATAGTTGATGTACGTGGCGAATCTAATCATGACGACAAATGACGTCGAGAAAATCGGCGGCGCATTGATACGGCCTGGCCGCGTGGACAAGAAGGTCGAGTTTCGGCGCGCTGACAAGGACGTGATAACTCGACTTTTCTATATCGTCCACAAGCATTCAGACGAGGATATGCCACACGAAGGAAAGCCGATTGAGGATGACGAGACGGTTGAACGATTGGCTAAAGACTTTGTCGCCAGGGTACCGGAGCTTGAGTTCAGCCCGGCAGAAATTCTGTCTTTCCTGTCTGGAGTGTTGTTGCCCACGTAGTCGTTGGTCACGGAAGCAGGGAAAAAGGTCAGGCACGGACGACGACAGCATCATTCTTCCCCTTGTGATTACTAAGCGATTTCGCAACAAAAGCCACATGTGCAGCCGACGACCTTCTCATTGAGCTGAAGGAGGAACGTGAGATGTCGTGGAAGCATAAGCGGTTCACAGCAGCCTTCCAGGACGGACCGATAGGGCTCTGCAAAGTACGATGCTGCGCCAAGCAAAAGGGGAAGTGTCCGAGCAAGGTCCGGCGATCGGCGAGCCGAAGACGAGTGAAGGTTCAACGCACAGCATGCAATTGCAACCAATGGCTACACCTTCGAGGTATTAGGGAGGGTATGCGGCGACACCTTGGGAGCCTGAAGCAATCCCTTCCCGGATTCCAGAATGGTTTTAGATTCAAGAAGCAGTGATCCGGCAAGGGTTAAGTATCAGACGGCAAAGCGAGATCATCGAGAAGACATGCCGGGATTAGACCCGAAAGCATCAGTGAGAGTGTAAGGCGCCCTGGTGTGTAATTGAAATAAATCAGCTATAACATCGTTTCTTCCCAGTAGTTCCGCAGGCATCCAACACACTCGCCTAGCGATAATCTGCTGATTACCGATAAACCCTTGTTCCTTAATCATGTCGGTTTCCGTCGTGTACAGCGTCAAAAAGCTCGAAGTCCGAGTCAATATAGCTCAAGGTTGTAGAGATCCATCCGAGAATGGACCGTGCAGGGATACCGCATGCATGGCAGTAATCTGAGGAGACCGATGCTTGCACGGCTGGTCGAGAAGAGACAGGAGAGGATACTGGCAAAGCACCAGGGCGACGAAGGCTAATCCCAATTCGACCTGTCCGAGGCGTGTCCCGAACGTGGGAAGGTGGCCTGTTTGGATTGTGCTTTTCGCTAGAGGGAACTGAAAGAGCGCTCGGACGACGAACCAATTTCTTGACCATCATGCCGTCACAAACCGCCCATGAGCGAATGGGTTCGGGCTCGAGCTCCCAATAGAAAGCGCTCCTTTAGGACCCATTTTTCATCGAGAAACCAAGTCCAGAGTCTACGTACATATCGAGAGGATCACCGTGGAGCTTGGAGGCAAACGTAACGATTTTGCCTGGTGCGGCAGCAGATGGGGCGTTTTTGGCTATGAAGATGACGGCGAGGGCGAGGGTGAGCATATCAGATGACAGGGATGTGTTCGGTGATGAGACCGACGAGGCTATTGACATTACGTTGTTGCCTTGGGTCAGAGTTAAAGTCAAATGCAAGGGAGCAACAAGCCGGAGCCATCAACCGCTTAATATAGGCGGCGCAGTTCAATTTCCCTCCTCACCATCTCCACAACCAGCAACTCGTAGAACCTCCCGCCTTGCCCTTGCACACGTCTCGATAAACTCCACATCCTCCACCTCTCCCGTAATCGTGTTCTTAAGTCTCAGAACGCTTTCAATCATGCACCGCAGGCCTTCTCGGTCGTTCTGCGGTGTGATTTCCCACTTCTCCCCGTCCCGCACGTTATAAAGTATAATGCGTGGTACCTCCCCAGACCGTAGGGCCAACAAGTAGGCATACACGCATACCTGTACAACATGCTTACTGGAAAGCTGCGGGACAAACTTGACCTCCCGGAGAGACTCGACGCTTCCGCCGTCGTTGGGGTCTGAAGTGGAGGAAACCCCGACGATATCAGCTTGACCGTAAAGTCGGGTCGTTTGATTACCAATCCTGAACTCTTCCTTCTCGACTTTAACCTCAAACATAAGTTCCACGGCTGAATCTCTCAGCTGTTCCTGGAGTCGCTTCCGGGCCAGGGCAAGGTCCGCAGGGTCGATCCAGTCGAATGCGTGGTTTTTCAGCTGGATGCTACGCGGTAGGTAGCCCGAGAGATGAGCCTCATATTCACACGCGCGTCGACAAAGCCAAGTGACGTACTGTTGCGAAGTCACCGGTGGTACTATATCGTCGATTATATTTTCGTCGTGACCGAGCGCAGTTAGCGTGCCAACAAGATCGTACTCGCAGGCTGCGAAAACGACGAGGCCATTAAGGTCGCTTACAGCCTCGTGGTACCTCCCTGCTGGGTCCGAAGGCACGACATCAAGTAGGTTAATGTGCTCCTCCTCGGGTAAAGGCGGCGAGCGTCGGATACACAGGTAACGAGTAACGATGTCGTCGAGAGAGTCGTCACGCATGTGTCGGGCCATGTCCCGGGCGGCGATGGAAGACGGCAGGGCAAAGCCAAGCTCCAAAGGCCGGCCGGGTACGTGGGGCGATGCAATTTTGGCCTGGTTGTTTGTCAGGTTGAAAATCTCGGCTGTCTCGTACAGAGCTTCCACAGATACAAAGGGCATGAACCTTCCGTTGTCGTCGTGGACCAAGACAAGCTGTTTTACGGCACGTGTCGGAGCCACAAAAATTTCGTTGGGGCAGCGGTCGTCCGGGAGATCGCGGCCGAAATACCTGAAGAACGAACAGTCGATACCGAAGAGAATGATCAGGTCACGCTCGCTGCCTTTGAACTGATGGATGGTAGAAACACACATCTTGCCCTTGGTCACCCTGTCATCTAGTGGGGCCTCAGCATTGGTTGATACGGCAATTCGCACGCGGTATTTCTCTGCCAATATATTGGTCAAACCATGTAGGGCCCGATTTTTGCGGACAGATGGCGCTAGGATTGCACTATTCTTGGCTCCGTGGCGCTTGATCAGGGGTGACAGCGTCTTGGCCAAGGAGTAGCTGTTGAAGGGGTTGCATCGCAAGACAATGGGTTTGGGACCGGGTTTGGAGCCAGTTATATATGGCTTGCCGCCGAGAAAGACATCGTTGATGAACCGGACTGACTGATCCGGTAGTCGAAAGCTTTGGCTCAACGGAACACTGGCCCAGGGGTAGGGGGCGATGGGACCCAGTAGCTCGGGAGCGAGAGTGAGGTAGCGGGAATCAGCGCCACGGAAGCGATAGATGGACTGCCGCTCGTCGCCGAGCACGACGAGCCGGGCAAATTGACCCCCTGTCGCCTGCTGGTTGGCCAGGATGAAGCAAGAAGCTAGCCAAAAGATGGGGTCGGTGCAGTCCTGAAACTCGTCCAGCACAATGATATCAAAGGGCTCAAATTTCCAACGGGGCGGCTGATTGCCATGGAGAACTCTTCTTCTCTGTTCCAACAGTTTAGCATCGTTGTACACGTCGGCCCCAAAAAGCCGGCAGGCCATCTCGTGGAAAGTAGAAACGTGGCAGTTAGAATAGGCACGAAGGCGGCGACCGGTCTCAAGTCGAAGTCGCCTCGAGTAGGTGAGCACGGCTACCCTCTTGTCTGGGTTGGCGGCCACAATGGCTTCCGCCGTGGCCGTCTTGCCCGACCCCGGCCGCGCCGACACCACAACATTCTGTGCGCGGGAGATTTTGACGACCTTCCGTTGCTCAGGGGATGGGGCAAATGAAGGCTTCTTCTCCCGTGGCCGAAGCAAGGCGTGACTGCATGTGAAGAAGCGAGAAGAACGCCCCGGGAAACAAATCTGGTAGTGTATTGCCAATGTTAGCTTTGATCCCACCTAGTCTCGATACGTTCGCTGCGGGAGTTCAATATCTCTTACCAGCAGCCTGACAATGTGTGGTAGTCGTACTCGCGTGACTTGACGCCAAGTCATAAACGATTGAGAAGCCTGAGCAATCATCTTAGCTCCAGCCCGTAACTGTCGTGTACAAGTTCGACCCATGGGCAGTGAGGAAAGGTTAGTACGATAACTCGGGTCCGGGAATGAACTCTTTAAGATTTGGGACCGAATGCATACATTAACACACCAACTCTCTTCTCATTGCAAGTACTCTGCCAAATTGGTCTTGCAAACGCGGCCGTCCCGCAAGCAGGCTCCTAGCCGGTCGATGCGTGAGGCGCCGTGGAGGGGATCCCAGCTCTCTGTAGTGGCCTGAGGCACTGGACTTGGTGACAAACAGCGCCGCTGGGGAGTGTACCCTAATATTTCCCCATTCGCGATAACTTGTGAACCGTCCTCCCAGTTTTCTAGTCATCAATTGAGCGGGCCATGCAAACTATCCGCGGCAGTGGTGTAATTAGTCATCCATGGATGGACTCACCTAAATCCGCGGTGTTCGCCGATTATTGGAACCATGGACTGAGATTGGCTCAACAAAATTCTGTACCTTCCAGCCCTCCTCAAGACATATTTTATCGACTTCCGTTCTTTCGGTGTTTGATGCACGCTTTTCCGAAAGGCCAAACAGAACATCGTGGCCTGATCGAAGAAATCTACCGAATTAATGCAGAGCTCGCCTGGAACATTGCCGAAGGTGGCGTGACGTCGTTTCTGTCCCTTTAAAGTATGCGGGTGTGAGATAAGTAGGATCATTCTTTCTCCCCCAATGTAATTTTCCTGAAATGTCCAACTCCGCCGCCACCAACGGTCTTTCGTGATGGCATACAACAGCCTTAGCGCATCCCTTGCCTGCTGATAGCTTTTCTCCTTCGAAAGTCGAAAGCATCCCGTCATCGTCATATCATCAACGGCCACAAACCTCCCTTTGAGGATCCCGCCTAGGAGATTTAATTCACGACGCGATTTTATTTGTCGGCGTAGTAAGGCAACGGGATATGCACTTAGCTTGTACACCCAGTTCATAGACTGCAACGCTGCTCTCTTCTGGTTGCATAGCCGGTGTTTGCAAACGGGTTGATCGCATCTTATTCGCTGCGGGATGCAGTGCTTATCAATCCAAAAGACGTCCGCATCCTTACAGCGCATATACTTTATGGTTCGTCGGAGAACCCAATGTAACACCCCCGACTTGAACTTCTGGTCTCTCTTTCTATTTTCGACCATGTACCGGCCATTCCTTTCGATTTGGCCGGGATGTCTCCACGCGCACGAAATGGCAACGTACTCTCTGTTTACGAAGGCATCAATATTGGTCCGGAGCAACGTGGTCCCTAGGGCGTCACTAGGATCAACGTAAAGGCATTCGAGATCGCGGAGAACATCAGGAAAAAAACGCTCAAGTGATGCCGGATACCGGCTAATATCAAGGAGAAGGGAGATGATGGGGCGTTGATGATCCCTAGAGATTTGAAACAATGGATCCTTCGAGTCATCCATTTTTGGCTTTGTGCGGGCGCTTTGTAGGTGTAGGTCGTGATACCACGCTTAAGTCTGTAGAAAGTTACGGCTTTCGAAAGCGGCTCGCATGTTATATATAGTTTATAGATATCTTGCCACTTATTGCAATAATTTATATTGATTATATATATTCTAATCATTCCACTTGCACGTAGTAACGAATGCATCTAACTTGTTAAGTAAGTTATGCTTTAATATGTGTTGTGATTTGATTGATGGCAAGGAAGAGAGGGGTAAAGCTTCCGATGCTACCTGCCAAGCTTATCCATTTCACCGGTTTAGGCATAGAGCTAATAGGCCCCGCTATGGGAGCGTCCGTTTTGGAGGAACGCATGGGAGGTAGCGATCCACTCTTTGATAAAAGGAATGGAGTCAATTGCTAAAAGGGGAAAAGGAGGGAGCGCCAATCTGACGTAAGGGCCAAGAAACAGGCCCCTAGCTCAGACGCGCCGACGCGTTCTCAGCTTTCAACTTCCCCGCACTCACATTCCGAGGCTTCCCTAGCTTTAACAGGTAAATAGCTATCCACCCACGCGCTCGTTCAGACTAGGAACATGACAAAAAGGAGTGGCCAAAGATACTATGCCGTCCGCACTGGTCGGACGCCTGGCATATACCATAGCTTGGGCGAGTGCCAAGCGCAGACCTCTGGCTATTCCGGGGCTGAGTACAGGGCGTTCCCTACGCAACAGAACGCAGCAGCCTGGCTCGCTGGTACGAGCGCCGAAACTGCATCGCCAACCGCCACCGCTCCTCCTAAAAAGAACAAAGCCAAAACGACGCGGTATTACGCTGTCGCTGTCGACCGGACGCCGGGGATCTACACGGATCGCGCCCTCGCGCAGGCATCGCATTCGGGGTTCAAGGGCGCGAAGCACAAGCGCTCCAACGCGCGTGCCGAGGCAGAAAAGTGCTTACGCGCGTATGGCAGTAGCAGCATGAATATGTCTCACGAAGATGAGAACGGGAAAGAAAACGCAGAAGACGGTAGCTCAATAACCAGTTCGAACAATTCTGTCGATGTCCCGGATATGACTCCACCGCCATTCATGCTTAGTGTCTATAAATCGTCACAGCGCGAGTCCGACGTTCAGGCCTTCTCAACTAGCCCTTATAATATCAAGTTTGAGAATTCGCCAGCTTCATTCGCAGCTACAGCGAACGACGATCCTCCACCTCCATCGGCACAGCCTCCATCACCCGTGCAACCTCCACCCTCCTCATTCTTTGCTCAGTTCCCGGATTTCATACCCAACAACAGCACGCCCTTCGACGATGAGTTCGGCCGGTGCATGTCATCGCAAGGCGTAGCGCCACGGACAACCGAGTACAGGCGGCAGCGAACAATGGCAATTCGGCACGAAATCAAGTTCCATTACTCATCACAGCAACCATCCCACGACTCCTCGCTTTCCCAGGTCGAAAGAGAACAAGCCCACCGCTTGCAAATTTACCAGAATATGTGCCGTGCGGTAGGCCTCCCAGTGCATGCCACGGAAAGCGCGTGCGTAGCCGCCTTGCGGACCGTGCTTGTCAATATCGTTGACTATATCGACGCGATGCGGATGCGGCGGCCCGTCGAGGTATGGACCGACTTCGCGGCATTCAGGGACTACACACTCGACGACGATAAGCGGTTCGACTCGCGCGAGGCCAAGGCCGACGGCGGGTTCTTAGCCGTGCTTCTGCGGAGGTTGAGGGAATCACGCGGTGGGGCGAGAAAGCGGAAGCGAACTAGTGTAACGGAGGAAAGGGTCGTGAAGCGGGAGCGAAGATCGTAAAGTGCATATCCTCATAATAATATCGATACCTTGCTATTATAAGAAATATCAACCGAATACATTATATTAATTTTTTACAGCATATATTTCTCCTTCAACATGTCTCGTTTACGGCTTAGTCTCTCCAGCCTCTTGCTTTTAAAGTAGCTTTTAACCAGATGTGACTAGTTATCATCGCTCAAACTCCCCAGCGCTCCTGTTAACATAGACCGACGCCCCGGACTAATAGTTAGTTAATAGCCCAGCCGTCACACCTAATGTAGCCTGGAACCCAATGCTATTCCGCTTCATCAGTCCAGGTCATAGTTCCGGGTATTGCTATTCCGCGACTACATTCCCGCCACTAAGGCTTTCTAGGAGCTAGTTAAGCTGCAGGGTCTTCGTTGCGGTGCGGACTAGAATCTAGTATAACATGACACACATGGGGGCGACTTCAGAAATGTAGATTTCAAACGGGCATAATTCCGTGGCAGTCAGCCGCGGGGCTCGATGGGTCAGAAGGAACAGGGAAATACGGAACATTCTAGACAGCCTATCATACATGTTGTTCTGCATTTGGCTGCACTATATGCTAAGTCCGTCTTGATTGCGACTTTTCTTGCTTTACTGCTGGCAACATTAACTTTGGCAATGTTTATTATAAGCGAGATAAACGAGGCGAGTGCCAGCATAACCTTTTTTGGTATCGTTTCTGATAGGGTCTGGTAGTACGTATAGCTTAAAGGAGGAAAGCCGGAAGATTGGCTGGCGCACGGTGGGATAATAAGACTTATTACTCCCTCGAGCTAGCCAGCCTGATCTCAAGTGATAAAGCAGGAATAACCCTTAGCGTATTTATAAACCCTAAGCGTTGACGGAGCTGTATGTGTTTTTCTTTCAAGATCGACCTATTCCTTCCATTCCCTCTTGGATTTCAGAGGAATTCGAGCACTACCAGGAGAGTCTGTTGCTTTGTCCTGCGGTGAGCTCATCTTGAATGAGCTTGCTGCCTTTATCGGTTGCAAGGTCGGCATCGGCTAAGTTAGCCTCGAAGAGTTTGTCCCCAAGGCCAAGTCCATCGGCTGGAAACTCAGCGTTACAGTATATGGACGTATCCATGTCGAGGAGCGAAAACGGCGGATCCGTATCAATGATCATTTCACCCTTTTCAGTAACGAGACCTAGGGCATCGTTGAAGACTTGATCTCAGTCGAGTCCGTCGGCTGGACACTCGGCCGTTAAGGATATGGGGGTACTTATTCTGAGACGGGGATCCACCGGGCCAATACTGGTAATGACGCGCCCGTCCCCGGGCACGACACCCAGGGCACTGGCGAAGGGTCGGTCCCGAAGCCGAATCCCGTCCGTCGGACACCCAGCATCAAAGAAGCCGTGCGTGAGTGGAGAAGATGTGCTGAAGGTGGGACTTGTCGAAGCCGTATCCATAGCCATGTCTTTGTTTGCGGGGATGACACTTAGGGCATCCTTGAAGAGTCGGTCCCCGACCTGAAGTCCGTCGGACGGACATTCAGCATCCAAGAGCCTGGGCATTAGGAGTTGAGGATCTAGGGTGAGAATGGAATTTGGGTCCGTATTAGTAGCTAAGTTGCTGCCTATCGGTACGGTACCTGGAGCACTGTCGAGTTGAATGCTGAATTCGGAGTGATTCATAACTAGGAACCGAGGACCTGTCACCGAAGGGGATCTGATTGCGTTTGCGTCGATTTTGCGCCGTAATGCTGAAGGGCAGGGTTGGATGCTAGAGCTTTACCCGGAGAGTGAGCGTCCGTTTCCTTGGGAGTAGCAACAATTAACCCGTCAGAGAGAGTGGTAGCAAGAGGTGAGAGGTCGGTGGGAAGTGTGCCAGTGAATATGGACATCATTGATGGTATGAGGATGGATGAGGAAGTGAGGAATGGACGGGAAGATCTCAAGGCAACCGCTTAGGAGGGACTGCCTCCTTTTATATGCTTCACCCACACTCTAGTTAGGCAAGCACATGCAGATAATAGACACGCGAAGGGTCGCACTGAGAAAGGAGCTGAAATCCGAGAAGCCTCGTGAAAAGGGGGAGACTGTCAGCCATTCGATCATATCACGAGGGCGGAATATCCAACAAGCGTTTCAAGTTTTGGGCGTGCCTCGTCATATACTGGAGGACGTGGACGGCAGGCCTTCATGAGGTTTGCCCTTCCGGTGAGATCTTGCGGCGGTCGCGTCTTTCCAGTTATTCACTCGCTATCCAGCTGTGTGGCTTCGTATTCACAGCTAGAAACCTTAACAGCGCCTAATATCTCCGTGCAAACCCAGCATCCTACCTCAATTGATATGTTGGCATTAAGGAGCCTCCGCCATGGTAAATGAAACTGGTCAGATCCTACCCGACGTCTGAGTGACTTCTTACCAAATTTACTGCAGCAATCTCGTAAAAATGACACGACCGTGCCTGAAACATCGTCCGGAAGCGCAATAATCACGACAACTATAATAATAGCCGCCCTCGAACAGCTATTTCGCGCCGTGCATCGTGAAGTATTCCCCAAGCTCGCAATATCCGAACCAGTAGAACTCAGAAAGCGGTAAGGTCTATTCTCTGGTTGAGGCGAAACCCGGTATCAGAACGTTACGTTTGACAACACAAAGCTAGAGCGGCGACTCGTTCCTAGTCGATTGCATATGTTCAAACTTCCCCGCCGGGGGACTGTCTTAGAGCAGGGGAGTATCTCCGCCGCTTCCTCCCGCCGGTGCTTCGTAACAAATTATTCGGTTGAGGCCACAGTTAACATAGCCCCTGAGTTACGATCTGATCAGGATGGGATCGTCAACCCATATGGTCGAGCTTGGGTCGGCGCGTAGATGTAGCCCCTTAAGCCGTTGCCTAGAAAGTTAGACATGAACCATGAGGCGCAGACGGTATGGGCCGGCACGTAAAACCGTTCAGTGCCCGCCTGGTCAAAGGCAGGCAAGGCAGACCGTCGGATTCGTAGCCAATTCGAAGATGCATAGCCCCTGACTGTAAGATCCTGAAACACGCGCGTGGTGATACTGACCGCCGAGCTGTTGCCGGTAATCTCGACTTCTGATCTAAGCCAGCGACTGTCCTACAAATGGTGATAGGATAGGAGACCATTCGCTGGTAGCGGGCTGCCTCAGTAAAGGTTTTTGCTCGAGCATATGGAGATTGAACGCCGTCAGGGGTGGTCCATTGATAGCTGGGCTATTTCCCATTATGTATGCACTCATACATATATAGCATATGTGGGCCTATGGGCATTACCACGGTAACTGCATGAGACCAATATCCGCAGGAAGTATAAATACCCGTCTCCTTTCCTGCCCTTCATATTTTAATCCTCTCCCTTCCATTCTTCTTCTTCGCTCGAGGACTTTACCATGAGCAACAACACGGCACTGTCAGGCAACGACACTAAAGGCCTTGGAGCCGTCATCGGCTCTGCTATCCGCAGACACCTCCGGGAGGTGGAACCGCCACTTATCACCGACTTTCGTGCAATCCGTCATGCTCCTGATGCTATGCAATCCGCTACCCAGTTCATCCACCGGGTCGACCGCAGGAGTAAGTTTCTCCTCCAAATTCGCCAGGAAATGCATGACTTGGTCGACAAGATGGTGGATAAACTTGACTCGGAAGTTCAATGCTGCCGGCCCCCGACAGAAGAGGCTGCCCCGACAGAAGAGACCGTCTCAACAGGAAACGCATCCCCTCCTCAAAGTTTACCAACTTGGACCCAGCCAGACGTTACTGCACCTCCAGCCATCGCTTGCACTTCATGCCATCGTAATCTTGATGGAAGCCAACAGCGACCATACGACCGCTGCGGATGTGTAAGTGTCCTACGACGCATTGCTAACGGCAAACGCTGAACTATTATGAAAGGTGGTAATGCCTTCAGTCTTTCTTCGAGCGCCCAGACTGAGTCATCCTTGGGCAAATAAGGTACGAAATATGAATACACGCCGACCCTACTTAGTATACATACAGTAGAGAAACCGCCAGGGGATCATGCTAAGCGACCCCCTCGTAGGGAGGATGGTTACCTAACTCTCCTTATAAAATGGAGGAGGGCGAAGTCAGTCTTCAAGATTTCGAAGGCTTCCGGTCAAATCGAAGGGCTAAGAGACGAATGGCTCGAAAGTTCGGCCTTCAGGTATGGAAAGAACACAAAGCCCTTCCCTGCCGCTCAGGTTGAAGGAAGGCTACGATACATTCCCGGTGGAAGAATTGTACGACCCTATATATCATGAGGGGAAAATCGTCTTCCCAGTCGATTGGACACCAATGAGAGGGGGTTTGAAGCAGTTAAAGACCATTGGATGTCTCGAGGAGGCAAAGAGAGTCATTACGAGGGAGCTTGGGGCAGATATATTGGTACGACAATGCAAGCTTCAAGGGGTGTAAAACGAACATCCGCTAAAGCCCGCTGAGGTAGCGTTTACATATTATCAGGTAAGGACTTAACCGGCCCACATCAACTTATATTTGATTTTTCGTATGCTAGGCAGCTTCAAAAACAATGTTTGATCCCTATAGGTTTTGATAAGAAGGATACTCAGTGACGTCGGTTGCTAAGGCGACCGGAGGTATACGATTCTATATCAAATAGGACTGAAAGAAAGGTTCACTTCGCCGACATCATGACATATGTTGATTGCCCTCCTCGAAGGAAGTTTTGAAGGGAATTCGGGCCTTTTCCAGATTGCACCATGTCCTCAGTTCGATTCTACCTTCATAGGCAGAGTGAAACATTGCGAAGACATTTGTCCCTCGTATGACGAGATATTGGCTGCCAAGGCCGCTTTCCGCACTCTAGACAGACATGTCCTGGCATGCACTTCGGCATTCCCACAGACGGAGATAGATCTCGGCTTCTCCTCGGCTGTCTCGCTGCAGTAGACGCAGGATTGCCGTGAGAAGTGGGAAACGCGTAAAGTCTTGAAGTCGATAGACCCTGGGCGGAGGCGGCATAGACAAGGCACCTATGTCCAGATTAACAGCTTAGTTAGGCAGAAATGGAAGGCAACGAGTCTTGCCTACAATGGATCGACGATGTTGAAATCCGATGGATCGCCTAGCTACGCCTGGGCGAACAACTTGGCCTTAATGGCGGTCTAGCACGATCCTTATGCCTTGGCGACATGACCCAGGAGAGCTCTTGGGGCTCTCACTGAACCGCAATACTGAGGAAAGGTTTGGAGACGATTGAAGCAAACCAAATAAACACGGGGTGACTTAGCCTTCTGAAAATCATGGGCTCCTCCAACCCCGCCACCTCTCAATGCCGCTCACCCGTCGACCTCCTGTTGCTTATCCGTCATAAGCCGGTCAGATGAGGTCTCTGGCCTAGACCAAACAGAATCTTCGCATGTACTTCGTATGCTTTAGCCTATTGGAGCCGAGATGACGGCCGTCATCAAACTGGCAGATTATCAACCTTGTATCGCATTCAGGTGGGGGAGACTTTCTGGTGGTACCGCCAAAGAAGGAAGAGGTCAACGGCAAGGTGGAAATACCCTTGCAGATGGAAGTCCCCGAGTTACTTCGAAGTCGAGGCCAAAACCAGTGCGAAGACATAGTGAAGGTCTTCCTTACCAGCAAGCCAACCTCTTTCCCATCGATGGTCTTGCCTGAAATGCCCCTCCACGCTGAAGGTCTGTGCGGGCGGGTTCGTGGTGGTGGCGATCAGCTGTCAAACTTTCTTTCAGAGCTGACCACACGTTTCCGAAGTCGAGGCAACGCTCTGCATGAAGAATGGGCATCTCGGAACTTCATCATACGCACTATTGCGGAATGACACGCACAAATTTGCAGCATGGCGGAGAATTCTCACTCGAGAGCCGAGTCGCCCGGTCAATTGAGCACATACAGCACCTTCAGCGGTTAATACAACTAGCTGCCTCTTTTACCCAAAAGGATCATAAAATTCCAATTCATTCTCTTCAACCGGGCTCCCACCCTTCACCGGTTTGCCGTTCGCATCGCAGAGTGTGTATCGTCCGTTGTCGACAGAAGATACTGTATATGGCCCTTCACGCGTCGTCGTTCCCGGAAAACAGAGGTAAACTTGGTCGTTGGGTCAAAACTTGACGTTCTGGGAATGATTGGTAACGGTGACTTCAAATCAGGAGTATTTGCTTACGGTAGCGTATTCCTTAATTAGAGGACGATCACCATCCTCGCAGAAAGTGAAATTGTGGGTTTGAGCGTTTCTGCGGACCTATTAGTGTGTCGTTCAATCCGTAAACGAAGAAGTCTCACTCGTCGAATGGTTCCATTTTATTAGGTTTTCGAAGATGCAAGTGCTAGCCAGGCCGTCACGAAAACCTGGGGGGTGGCGGGACGATGGTAGTAAACGTTAAACGGGTACTGTATATGTACCTTCTCCGACGCTTCGGCGAGCGAACCAAAATGCTTTGAAGTGGCTTTTTTTCGTGCTAGGCGCCATGCAGTGGAACGATTTTATGACAGTGTTAGCCTAACGTACAGGGTTAAAAACGCCCAGCAGATGCTGCGGTTGTGTGGCTTTGGACCGACCGCCTCATCTTAGGCATTTTTCAAGCCCAACTTCTCCGAAACAGTTGCTACGCCTCGACGTATCAGGTGGAGGACACTGATAGCCAACCCCATATAGATTCCTCTTGTTACAGTTGGTTTTCTATGTATTTAGAGGAGTCATCACTACCCCCTCTCTCTAGCTAGGACCTCGGAGAGGCCAACCTGATAATATTCTTCTTCTTCAGCCGTATATGCTTTAGTGTGTGATGTCAGGGTCGCATAAGAACCCTGGTCTTCCACAAACTACGAATTCATCGTTTACAATCACCTACCTAGGCAGCAATATGCCTTCCCCCTGGGAAGCCGACATCGAACTTGGCCAGCGTAGTGATCCATCCTTGGTATTGGGAACGAGATGCATGAACAAACCCCAGGCTACGCTCTGGTCCTGGATCAAAAGGTCTCTAAACAGTGCTCATAAGCCGGGGGATTGCGAAACGCAGCCAGTGCAGAGTATGACTTGCCTCCGATTCTGATGAAACCAGCGAGTCGCACTGCTTACTTGCCTCAGTCGAAGATTACCCACCTGGATATCCTCGGTTCTCGGCGCTTATTGCATCTCATGACTCGTTCCACCTTTGTCGCCGGTTCTCTAACCTACGCGCACGCCTGCTCCTGCTGAAACAAGACAGATTGTCAATGCTGGAAAAGCGACTGGAGAAGTTAGATCGAGAAGAGGATGTCCCCTTACGTCTCAGATGCAGTCGAAGAGATAACAACAAAGAAAGGAATTCTGTTCTTTCAGATATCGACGTTGCCCTAGCTGACTACGGTACGGCGATCTCGCCTTGGTCTAGAAAGTAGCCATTCTGACAAACGACACAGACGAGTTGGTAGAAAGGAATCACCGGATCTTCAGCTTTGAAGCCGCAAAGCCGCGAGACGTGTTAAACTTGCAAAGCTGGGTCAATGGGAACGGTTGCATAGCTAGGGACGAGACGGCATACCTGGCATGTTGCAAAGACCTGCTCGGCGTAGCTGTGCCAGACGACAATGCCGTCACATGGTTAGAGACACTAATAGAAGACATCCTTATTCGTCTCCGTGAATGTTTCAGAAAGGTAAGCGTATACTAAATGCCAGTAAATGGATGAACGCTAAACTTGCCATAGCGTCCTCGCCTTGGCGTTGTCAAACAGCCTGAGACCACGATATGGGATATCCTCGAATTGCTTTTTTCAGTATATTGATGATTGATGATGATAACAGCTAACTGTCTGCGTCAGGGTCTCAAGGAATTAATCCCTCATACTAATCAACTGTCACCCCTGTTCCTTCCAGCCCTTAGCGCGTCATACGGCCCGATTCCTTCCGACCTCAAGCCACTGTATCTGACACATCTGCGGATTCCCTCCGGCACGGACGGCAGACACCTTTGACCGGACGATAGTTAGGCCCCGCGGGAAATCGCCGGTGGAAGCGCTCAGAGCGGGAACGACCACAGCTGATGCACTTGTGCCGATATGTAGGACCCATGATGAGATAAGCCCGCAATGTCTGTCCAAAAGGATAACGCGAAGAGAGCCTGCTGGATTAAGGCGTCTTTAAATGATATTGAAGGCCATTTCTGGCTGCAGTACATAGCGCTTCGTCTCTTACCACAGGAGACGGCCGTTTTTGGCCAATCACGAAAATAGGAGCCCGAAAGTGAATCACAACAAAACGTAACCCATTGAAGGTGAGATACATATTCGGAGAAAGAAGCGACGAAACTTACTACTTTGGTACCCAACGAAAGCGTTCGCGATGTTATTCCCCTGTTCTCACTGGATTTGGTCTTCGGGGGGGAAGAGCCCACCATCGCAGGGTCTCACCGCTTAGAGGACCTTACCTCCTCGCTACCCCCTCATGATGCGGCTCCAAGCCTCGTTATGATGATTGGATGCCGCCGGCGACCAGCGGCATGCCGCGGGTCCAAAAGACTACCAGCAGGCATATGTCTCGATCTCCGTAACAGTGGCGAATTCCCTCTTTTGCTCGGAACAGCGATCCTCCACGAACAGTCTAAGATTAGGATCCAGTGTTGCCGCCCGACGCGAGAAAGTTGCCCTCCGGCGTGCACATCACAGGCAGACGCAGCCATATATTCTCACATACTATGCCCCTTCGTCGATGTCTTTTGCTTTTACGCGTACGGTAGGGAAGACTTGGAAAGCATTGCCAGACCCTACGGAGGTACTCAGAGCGAGTTAGACCCTATGATGCTGAAGAATGCCACGGCAACAGTGGGAATCTGTCTTGACTCGGCCAAACAAAGGCCCGTTGTTTTTGGAGACATATTCCTGCCGCCTGCGATGCTTTGGAATGTCTGATCATGCTTGGGCGATGAACAGGGAAGCCCGCCTCTTGATTCTCCGCCAATTCTATCACATGTATAACTCTTAATCCCGACTGATTCTGGCTTTCTCTGAGTTGTTGGATAATGACATGAGGAAGGAATTTCAACTTGGCCCTTCGTAGATTATTAATTAACAGCACTTGCATTCGGTCACTTACATTATATAGCTTTGCTGGGCTGGTGTCAATATACGAAAGGCATCTTGGGGTCGCTTCTTATGCTCGGCTAGCACTTCTGTCGTGGGTATTATATAACGCTATTGCTAGCAACGTAATAGCGGCGTCGCTTTTGTGACAACTTCCTTCTTAAGACGGACCTTGACCTTTATGATTCCCCTTTTTATCTTCCTTTGCGCATCAATCTGTATTCGCAAGTCGTCGGCTAGACTTATGAGGTTCTGAACGGCATGACGGCAGAGCTCCGTACTGTTACGCATTGCTGTATCATCGAAGATCATCGGATCGAATCGTGCACATTCTTTCACTTCGTTTTCCATTTCCCATACGATCAAGTCTGCGATCTCGATTTGCTTCATGAGGTATGCGATGGTCTGTGGGTGTGGGAATTCAAAGGAATTCGAAAACTACAAAGGACTTCACAAAGGACTTCAAAGGAATTCAAAGAATTCAAAGGATTCAAAGGAATTCAAAGGACTTCAAAGGGGTCAAAGGGATTCAAATGAAAGGAGCTGACTGAATTCGGCTATATAGCTGCATACAGCTATATAGGGGGTCCGAATCCGTTAGGAACAAAAGCAACAGTTAACAAAGACTTCTTTATCTTAGTTGACTGCTTTATTCTTTGATATATACGCGTTAGGAAGGCGTATTGGATATATATAGGGGCTTAGCAACCTGTTGCTTAGCCCAAGGATTATCATCGATCATCACACATCAAGCCTGACTACCCCTATTTACATATACACTTTTATTCCTGCTGCATTACAACGAGAGTCTACCCTATAGGCTGCATGAGTCTACCCTGCAAATTTTCCCATACTAAATCGTCACGGGTAGCCTCATCATCATTCCTAGAAGTCTCATACCTAGATGCTCAACAGTGGGACATCTTGAATCTCGTCCCAGAGCCCCTTGAGCTTGAAGACTGCACCTCCGATCTTAATGGCGACTCCCGCAAGGGTCACTGACCTTGCCACTACCCCAACCACCTCTGCCATGGTGTGAATAGCAAGACAACATAGGTTGGGGCACTTCTTAACTGTGGGATGGCAGGATGGAGGAAAAAGATTTAAAAGATAATAATAT
Source organism: Monosporascus sp. MG133 (assembly GCA_004155925.1). Taxonomy (NCBI): domain Eukaryota; kingdom Fungi; phylum Ascomycota; class Sordariomycetes; order Xylariales; genus Monosporascus; species Monosporascus sp. MG133. The sequence continues at coordinate 14,172 of QJNX01000198.1, read as the reverse complement.
CTTAGACCAAAAAGGAGCAGAGCTCCGTGTTTTTCACATTGACGAAGGAGCCTTAGAGGGGAGCCTTATGAGAAGTCTTGGGGTCGGCCTGCATGGCCCCCAAACCAATAATGGTTGTATGAAGCCTGACAAATCATAACGTATTGATCCTTGGTCAGTCACTTAAGCTAGCAAGCCAATTATCAAATAGTGCTTGAAGATCTGCATATAAGACCAGCGAAATGCAGAAACAATACTCGCGGTTCATACGCTGGAAGCTCTACAGCACCTGAACACGGCTATACTCAGATATCAGAGAATACCCCGTACTTAGGTTTCGTTGTCTGGTTGCAGTAACAATACTTGGTGTACATCATTCCATCCACTTCGCTCTTGCCCAGCCCTCATCATACCGTTCCGCTAGACGAGACGATATGTTAAATAGGTGCCTTTTCAACAAGTACCAGCCAGTCGGTTATGGAGCTCGCCCTTCAACTCCCTCAGAAAGTTCTACCTTCACGTCAAGGGTGTGCATAGTCGAGCCGAACCTCTCACAGTCATCTTGCCATTTATCCCCAAACTTCTCGTATACTGCGTCAATCTCTTTGGCGAACTTGCGCTCTGTCTGCTTCTTGGCCACACTACCCTTCGGCGTTCTTACAAACCCTCCCGCTGGGATGTACAGAATATGCGTGCGCGAGATTCGGGCGTGAATTGGTACCTTGACGTTCTGCGGCCGTACAGCGGCTTCCCAGAGGCCGGAGGCGTCTTTTGGCTGCACGCCCGGGGCCAGCTCAGCGAGGAGCAACGGCTGTTGACGGTTCCTGCCGACGACCATGGCAGCGTTGACCAGATTGTCTGCGGTGACCGCTCTCTCCATCGGCCCCGGGTGCAAATTGACGCCCGTAGATAGGGTCACAAGATCGTCGACGCGGCCGGCAAAGCGCCAAGCATACTTCGCCTTTTTCGGGTCGGGATGAGGCGTCCACAGATCGCCCATCCGGTGCTCCGGATAGGGCAGCTTGGTATCTGCGGTGATGCCCTGGCAAGCGTGCCAGCCCGATAAGTGTCCCGATTCGGGCTTCATGGTCAGAACTATTTCGTATACGTCTGTCGGCGATCCGTCATCAGCGAAGTGCTCGGCGTCCAGTTTGCGGAACTCAATTGCCCCGTTGATGGTGTCGAAGAAGACGTAGGCAGCGTCTTCATTGCTACCTTCGAGCTGCGGAGGGGCGCACACCTCAGTTGCACCCCATACGTTCTGGATATTCGTATATTTGGCCCAGACTCGAAGGGCGAAATCCGAGAGCGCAGCTATGGATATTTACCTGGTCAGCGAACGCGCAGGTTCTTTAGCCGGGCAGTTAATTATGTAATTACATACCTCCGCCGAAACAGACCTTCTCGAAGCCTTGGATGTAGTCTTTGGCGTTGGGGTTCCGAGCGATATCCTCCATCATCCAGGGAGTCAGGATCGCCTTTGTCACATTTGCATTCTCGATTATGGCGTATATGTCACTGGCTTGAACACCACGATGGCGGAAGCCAGGGACAAACACGCCTCCACCGAATACACTCAGGTTCAGGGCACACTGAGCCGACAAGGCATGGTAGGGTAAGGTAACCGTTAGAAAGCGGACTCCATCACCTGGGGCTGACACCTCCAAGCAGTGAGTATATCCATCAACGTCAGGTAGTAGTTGATGGGCGTCGAGAGCTGCGGCCGCAGCATGGGTGATAACGATGGGCTTCGGATCCCCCGTGGTCCCGCTCGAATGCAGGATGAGATACGGATCCTGTGCGGCTTCCTCGTATGTCTTCGTGTAGGGGAACGGGGGCGCCCGGTCCTTGCTATCCAGTAACTCGTCCAGATCAGGGACGGTCGCGTACGACATGGCTCGTTCCGTAAGGATGTCGTCGACTCGAACGCCGGCGGCCGAGAACAGAGCTTTGCATTCTGTCTGTTTCATGAGCGACAGGTGAACGTTGAGGCTGTTGAGTTGCGACGAAAACAGGACCTTATGTCCGGTCTTGCATGATGCCATCTCGATCATATGGTAGCGGATGTCTGGGGTCCCGAGGTATGCGATCGTCTCGAAAGTTGAGGACCGTCCGATGGAATTTACGATGAACCAGGCCAACTTGTTAATGGCGTTGGCGAACATTCCATAGCTTACGTCCTCGTAGCCATGCGACAAATCCAAGTCGTCGATGGGAATCGAGGCCCAGGGACGACTGGGCTCGTCTCGCGCGCGCTCATCAATAACAGCGGGAAGCAGTCGCCGCCCGCACTTTAAAGGCGAGCTCTTGGGGTTCATCGTAGGCGACCACTATATGTGCGTGATTGGACTGTAAGGAACTGGATAGCGTGATAAGATTTGATATATCGCGATGTAAGAGGGCGGCCTTGCCATGAACTTATACAGTCTGCTTCCTTTGTTTCAAAGACCGGGGTGGACGCCACGGCAGTCTCGGAATGCATCGTGCATATAATGTTATATTGAACGCTGTCCTGATTGTGTGACAGGGATGTACGCATGTTACCTCGTATTAGCTCGTCGCGAACTGGAGTGCATGGCATATCATAATCGAAAAGGTGAATCCCAGGCATTCGCTAGACAATAGATCGGAGGAAGAGTCGGCCTCCAATCACACGGTTATCTCGGTGATGTTCTATTTGCCTACAACAGAGGGTATTGATCCATTCTACGGTCTTGACTTAAAGGACAACTCCATTTGGTCATTATCCTTGAGTTACATTCCCTTATTATTCGATGAAAAAATTCCATTATATCTATGTCAGGCAGTTTCTCAACGTCTCTGGGGATATGAGATCTAATAGTGTCCCACCATAGTGTAGGGCTTTACATTTTTCGGCACTATAGATCTGACAGGGGAGTTGCGGCTTGCCCCGGTGATTTAATCGGCCTTGTGCATTAATGGGGTGGGGACGAAGCCCCCCGCCCGGAGCGTATGACGGCTTACCGAGGCCTGCGCCAGTAGGCCGAGCTAGCCGTTATACGTAAAGGAATGATTGTTGTTAACCTGGAACGTCGACCTGGTTAACCGTCGACTTGGAATTTGCGCTTTAATACGAGGGCGTATATTGTGCTTACCGCAGCAAGCGGTAGCCTTACGTGTTCTGTACTTAAGTCACACAAAAGCAGTACATGTGTTAATAGCATACGCAGTTAGCCTAATATAACAACAACATAACTAATGTCCTTTATATCTGATAGGATTACCGCTCTGCGGCGGTCCCGGTCATTAAACACTACAAACAAACAACTAATGCTACTTCAGAAAATGAGTTTTTAATAAACAATCGCGTTTTATCCCCCAAACTCCGCGGATGTTAGTACAAAATCAATAGCACGTCCCTCATCTCCAGCAGTATTGGTATGCACTCGCTCGGGAAGTGTGGACGCGGATCATGGAAGGAGACACGGCGGAAATAACCCGGGGGTCGCCTTAATATGGAGCTCACTATCACGCCAAGCTTTTGCCCCCCTATCCACTCCATTTGGCTTCACCGGGTAAGCTCGTCGCCCGACGCGGTCACGATGTCCGGCGGGTTGCCTCGGCTATGTTTGAGTGGGAAAAAGGTGGAAGCAATCGTTGGGAAAGGTTATTACCGCCAGCGGATATGTCGGATATGGGTGGAGCCCACAGGGGTGACAGCAAATTTGTATGAGGGATTAATTCTCTCAACCCTGAAGAACTACAGTTGGCCGTTATCATCAACAGTATACGCATGAAGCATTTCGAGGATACTCAAATATCATGGTCTCAGGCTGTTTGACAAGATGGTCTCTGTTGGATCGCTTGCCTAGCGACAATACGGATTCCCTTGAATTGGGGAAGAACCGGAAACGTGGTTGCGTATGAATCCATCGTGAGGTAGTTGATGAGAGTATTGATGGTTAAAAGTGATGGCCAAACAATTAAAATGGGGGATGTCGGTTAAACGATCGAGGTGGAAGGTGGAAGTCGTCGTTAATCAAGCGATCAATGGATGATGAAAAGGGCTAAGGTGATATACTGTGTATTGCAACTGCTTGAAGTTTGTATTTAAAAACAGTGTGCAATCGAAGATGAGGTACATGGAAAAGTTTTCTTGAGATCCTTAGGGATAACAGACAGAAGGAGCCACCTCCGCCACGGAGTTGGAAAAAAAAAAAAACCCCTATCTCTCTTTTCCCATGCAACTGTGTAACATATTTCGGAGTGCATCTACCCATTACTCCCAGAGACACCTACATACATACTACATAAAACACCTTCCTATCCATCGTATTCGTTCGCATACACACACATACAAGACACGTAGATACCATGGTTTCGGAGGATAGCTCGCATCACAGCAACAGCTCGCCAGCACCCCAGCTGCCGTCTCGAAGCCAGCCGCCCAAGGAAAAGTCCAGGCTAGGACGACCGACAAAAGAGATGGTGAGGCGACGGATAGAAGCCGGAAAGAGACGGAACCCTACGAGGGGCATCCAGCAGACAGTAGGCGTCACCCCTTCTCATCAACACGACAATGACGGTAAGCAATCTGTCGGCCCGTTGGGGATCGAACGGCCGCATCGCTAACAACGTCCCAGACCAAGCCCAAGCCCACGCTTGCGTCCGCGCTTACCACGAGAGGCAGACCAGCTACACCACTTGGAAGACGGCGGCAGCCGCCTAGATCACCACGGCCGGGAGGTGCATGGGGGTCACCACATCTTTGTGCACCTGACCCGACTGATGTTAGAACAGTTAGAGCTGTTTAGACCTCGCGGCAAAGAAGGCAACTGAGCCAAAGGGGAACCCGAGAAGAATAATACGGAGAACAAGTCGCCATCCGAGCCTCTAGGAATTTGGACGGCAGGTGAGGCACCCTGGAGGACGAAATGAGGCTTTTGTATGCAAAATCGTATTGGGGAATACTTAATCAAGATTGGAGGAATATCAAGGTGTATGTGGGCAGACGTGGTGATTTGTTGAAAGGGCTTTATTGTGGCTCTAGGTTTGCAGGAAAAAAAAAAGGATCTAGGGTATATCAGCCAAGGAGAAACCCCCTACATAGCTACTCCCAATCAGAACACCACCACAACCTGAAGATTTGCAACACTTTTGCTCACAGTTCCAAAGGGTAGGATCCTTACCGCCGCCGTCGACGCCAGAGGAAAGGAGGAGAAGCAGGAGCAGGCGGCCGAGATTGACGGAGAGTGGGAGAAAGATGACGACCGATTCTTTAACCTGCAAATGGAAGACACCGACCCGACGCGGGCTCCTATGCGCCACAGTTATTATAGCCTAATGTATTGCAGCATATCCACCAATCCGTAGTTTCAATAAATGAATTTAGGGAATTTTCCGAATTGATGGCCACGGCGTGGACATCATAAGCGTCGCAGGTACTTCATTTCACTGGTAATTCGTAAAAGCAAAAAGCCGTTACGATGTTCATGAGTATCTTTCTTCTGATATTGCCGCTTGCTACGGCTCATTCGTGGGTTGAGAGGCTGAGACGTCTCGACCTGAATGGAACTATGGTCGGAGATGTGGGGTTTATCCGTGGCGCTATGTCACGACTTGATCCAACATTTAACGACTTACAAACAACAATATCTACTCCCTGCCTCCCGGCTGGAGGCTAGCCTGGGGATACTTTCTTCCGACCCTATTTGTAGGGGCAGTCAGCAAATAGTGGAACAATTTAACGCAACGTACCCTCCACTAAAGGCGCAGCCGGGTGATTTATAGCTTTGCAGTATTTAGAGAACAGACATGTCACCCTTCCCGGGAATACGCCGCATAAAGCTAAGAATAGCACTATTTTTATTTACGGTACTTGGTCCCCTTCTAAGGACGATCGCCTTCCCTCCATCCACCGCGTCTGGAACGCGGAGGGCATGGGAGGGGACAAAAGGGCGTGCTCTTGGCTACCCGGTCTTTCGACGATGGTAGATGTTACCAGATTAATGATGAGCCGATCTCTACGGCACCCCAGCAAACCTATTACAAGGTCCCGATAGACCCTCAGGGGGCCGATCTGTGGTGTCAGAACGATTTGCGACTTCCACGGACATTGGCGATAGCTACACTATTTACTGGGTTTGGGAATGGCCGACTATCCCTACTGACGCGCTCCCTTAGGGCCGGATAGAGATTTACACGAGTTGCATGGATATTCAGATTCTGTCGGGTGTTCAAGATGGAAAGGCTTTATACGCAAGTGGTCAGGACTTGAACTTTGCCGGAATCGAGGAGCAGATGCTTGCAAAGTCAGGCATTGTAAATCGGCGATTATTATAGCAATAGTTTCTCTTCTCTTAGCTGGATGCAGGCTTCCTAATTATAAAATGATATCTAACGGAAACCCGTCTTGATTCCCGCTAAGACATATATCATCCTCGTTATAACAGTCCTCCAAAGTGATACCCCGGCCTTGTATGTTAAATAAGTATAGAGTTCGGCTTGATTCCTTTGCCGTACCTGCGCTATGCTGTCTGCGAGATGTTCCCCGGCGGCGATCTTCTGAAGACTAGTCTCCATTCTCTCGAAGATGGATTGTCACCCAAGGGTTTTGCGGCAGGGAGCAGGAAGGGCTGATACGCATGTGGTTAGCGCTGAACTTGTACTCGCCGGTCGTTTCTCTTCATGTCTTGCACTCTCAGCTATTAGTGTTTGCTGAACTTGCTGTTGACTCTGCTTAGGTTGTTGCTCGGGTATATCACCGGTAGGTTCACCTTAGTAGTGTCCGACGACTACGACTACGTCGCTAACGTGGAAATGACAGATGATGAACGACGGGACGATAGCAGTCCTTCCTCCTACGTCTTTAACAACTGCGATGTCGCAGCCGCATCAGGTGACAACGTGCCGAAGGGTGCGTACTACCTCGGCCATCCGTGGCGAGAGTACGCCCGCGTTGCCTTCCAGAACACTGCTTTGAGCGCTTTCATTAACCCCGACGGCTGGCGGATCTGGAACAGTGACGACCCCGGAACCGACTCTGTTTATTTGGCGAGTACAACAACTCTGGAGAAGGGCCGTTTACCAACCGGGCAGACTTCGCGACTATCTTGGATTCCCTTGTTAATATCACCACGGTCTTGGGTAGTGGCTATGCGAGCGCGGGATATTATGATGCTAGTTAATGTATGCGAGCGTTAGGTATCTCTCTGCATGCAGTGCCTAGTACGGACTTGCACGACTAGCTTTGTTAGCTTCCTTGAATATACCTACTTGCATATGATGCATATAAACACGTGAACATTTATACACTTTTTCGCGTCTTCGCCTTTAAACGCGGTATTTCGGGGTCTCGGGAAGTGCCGCACGCGCTTAGACAGCGAATGTTAAGAGGAAAGGTTTGAGCCCCGTAGGGCTGCGCCCGCTTCTTACATATGCAGCATAAAAACGACTCGGGAAGGTGAAAGTACCGGACCAATCATCATGATTTGGATAGCATCTGCGCATTTTTTCCAACGGCCGTTACAGGGTGTAGGATTTCCTGAATTCTTTGGGGAGGGCAAGACGGAGGGCCATGTGATGCAGGATGCGGTTCACAAGATGAACCGTCGATGTAACCATAGAATGGGGACCTACGTCAGCTGTTTGGAGCAAGCTCCGTCGATCTGTCTCCATGCTCGTATCAAATCGGTAGACGCGAGACGTCGGTGGAGGGCCGGTGGAGGTTTGCTTGGTGCCACAGCCGACTCCCAACCTTCATACATAGGGGCATACTCCGTGTTAAACTAGTCTATTTCGTAATGGAAAGGAAAGACAAAGAATGGCGTCAATGGTGGCTTGTAGACCTATCGTATTTCAGTGATAAAAATGGTCCTATTATTGTGGCACCGCAATTCGCCGGCAGGGTCCCTGGATGAATGGGTTGAAGTGCGGAGTCACTGCGTCACCGACGCCTTATCAGTCAATATGCGTCGACTTATGCCGGCGTACGGATTTCGCCAATCCCGGTACAGACTCGGGTAGGATTTCGACGCCCTTCGAATGCTACGCATTAACTATTTGTATAATGTAATAACGTCGCACTATCGAAACGACGATCGTTCGGGCTCGAAGAACTCCACAAGGACCAGCCGGAATTGGTGGAGCGGATTTGGCGGTTGCGTCGCGAGCCGTCCCGCCCGCCCAGTGCCGGAATTCACGCCGTGCCGATAACCCATAATGTCAACGGATATTTAAACGTCCAGTCTTCTCACGAACCGGCATCTGGTATATTTCAAGCCAGTTCTTAACACATTATTAAGGTGCGGTTGGAAACTCTTCCTCCTTTATTTAAAATCAACATGGCGCCTAAAGACATAGGTATACCCGCAACGACGAACCTCATACTCATTGCCATTGCTCTCGTAAGTCGGGTTACCATTTACAGTTTCGTTGTATGGGACGTGCTTGCTAACGATTCCCGACAGGGCGTCGCTTATAATGTCGGATACGCACTGTATAACCTCTTTCTGCACCCTCTGCGCAAAATCCCAGGGCCAATTAGCCACCGCATGTCCAATGCCCCGCGCGCGTATTACAACCTGCGCGGTAAACTGAGTTTCCACGTCGCGGACTTGCACGCCAAATACGGGAACGTAGTGCGCATCGGACCCGATACTCTGGCTTTTCTTTCGCCTGAGGCGTGGAAAGACATATACGGGCATAAAGCCCATGGCGAGCAAGAATTCCCCAAGTACCAGCCAGGGTTAGTAATATCTGTGTAATTGTTTTCCCCTTCTTAACCGTTATTCAGGTCGGCATTGCGCCGATTTCCCCATTACCGGGGTAACTGGTTCCCATGATATGATTAGGGCTATTTAACTTTTAGCGTGTTATATTAAACTCCTTGACTGATACCAGCTTTCCAGATATCGCCCTGTAGAGAGCATGCTAAAAAGCATCATCCACGTAGATCGGGAGGAGCATGCTTTCCTGCGCCGACAGCTGGCCCACGGGTTTAGCGAGCGGAGCATGCACGGCCAGGAGCCGATCATCGGCGCGTACGTGGACAAGCTCATCGAGCGGCTGCGCGAGAACGCTGTCGCGGGGAAGAATCCCCTCAATATGCGGGAGTGGCTCAACTGGACGACCTTCGATGTCATCGGCGACCTGGCTTTCGGCAGCCCCTTCGGCCTCCTCGAGGACAGCAAATACCACCCCTGGGTTGACCTGGCCATCGGCTTCTTTCAGCAAACCAGCTTCCTGGTATCGCTGCGGATGATAGGCGCCACGCACCTGCTCAATTTCCTCGCGAAGTATGCCGGTGGTATAAGCAAGCGGCAGGAGCACGTCAAGCTTACGGAAGAGAAGGTGAAGCAGCGAATGGAGCTCGGCGCCGAACGCCCAGATTTCATAGAGGGATTTCTTCAAAAGAAGGAACAGGTGGTAGGTGGAGAGTCTTGACGCTAATTCCGAAGGGTCGTGTGATTGGTGCTGACGCAGTAGTGCTTATTAAAAGCCATTCCATACACTTGTCGCTACCGCGTCGACGCTCATTCTCGCCGGTTCCGAGACGACGGCGACCCTCCTCTGCGGCGCCGTATACCTGCTTGCCACGAACCCGGAGTGCCTCAAAAAGGTGACTTATGAGGTTCGCTCATCATTCCGCGACGATTCCGAGATTACGTTGCTCACGGTGAGCAACCTGCGTTACATGCTCGCGTGCCTAAACGAGGCGCTCAGGATGTACCCGCCCGTCTCCGTGGCGATGCCTCGGCAAGCCCCCAAGGGCGGCGGGATTGTTTCGGGTCACTTCGTCCCCGAAGGGACGGAGGTCGGCGTTTGGCAGTTGGCCATCAACCATGCCCCCGAGCTGTGGGCAGACCCGAAGAGTTTCCATCCGGAGAGGTTCCTTGGGGATCCGAGGTTTGCTAACGATAGATTGGATGCGATGCAGCCCTTCTCAACTGGGCCACGGAACTGCATCGGGAAAAAGTAAGTTCTCGCTTGCCTCCGAAAAAGCCAGAGTAACGGTGGCGCTGACAAGTATTTTCTACTCTGCAGTCTTGCGTACGCCGAGATGCGTCTCATTTTAGCCAAAATTGCTTTCAATTTTGACCTGCGGCTCGCAGAAGAAAGTCGGCATTGGATGAAGGACCAGAAAGCGTTCATGGCTTGGGCGAAGCCCCCGTTGCTGGTACATCTCACGCCGGTGTAGCATTAGGCAACCAGGCGCCCTAGTGGTGGAAACGACCTTGCGAAATGGACTACCTTTGATTAGGTCGATATGTTCCCAGCTGCGTGACTAGCTGGTATCCGCCTTCGATTTGCTGTTCTAGTGCCGCGGCGCAGCCTAGTCAGGCTGATATCTTGCTATAATAATGGTCGGCACAATGGAAGATCAAAGGGAAGTTCAAAGTACTTTGGGACAGCTACGTACAAGATTAGGGGTTTGATTTATTGTCGGATTCGGTGGCTAGGGATCGGAAGGATTCGGGCCGTATGTGGCTAACGGGTGGAGCCCACAGGGGCGACAGCGAATTTGTACTTATGCGGGATTAATGCTTTCAGCCTTAAGGAAATACAGTTAGCCATCATCAACAATATGTGCGAGTGCAATTCAAGGATAGTCAAATATCGTGGGCTCAGGCTGTTCGACAATTATCTTACAGTGCGGCTGGCAGTGTTCAGTTGACTCGCACTTCAGCTCAGGAGACCGGCTGGTACTCATGCTGCCAGTTACATATTCTCGTGAGTCGGAGTCGGAGTATAACCTGAGGAGCGCTCCAGTGACTTAACAGGCTCGCACATCAAGAACAAGCCTCAGACGCGGGAATGGATCCAGGTAACTGAAAATGGATTCCCCAGAAATAGGCTCGGATTGTGATTCGGTCCGTCAGAGCTAAGCCTAAAGAGAATTAGTGTCATCTTATAAATCCGCTTCTTGTGCTGGCATAGCCTGCTTCGAATTTGCGCCCGTCTTTTTTAAGCATCACGTTTCCAGGCATTCGCCCCCCGGAACCCGCACCTCTCTTCATTCACCATCCTCAACAACCGCAATCATCGCTTCCGCCATGCCCTCTACTACCTCTTCCATATCTACTACCAGCCGATAAACTCCTGTGCGATGAGTTCGTTGATAGCCGAAATGCTTAGGATAATCTTTAAATGACGAGCTCGTTCCGTTCAATCCGCCGTTCCATTGACCTCGTCAACGACGAACTCAAGGAGTTCAAGGATGACGTCAATACGAGATTCGACCGCCTCGAGTCCGATTATCAACAGATCAAGGTTGGCTTTCTCTGATCCACTGCCTACCTTCGAAACTATACTCAACACAGCCTAATTCTTCCCATCCGGCTAGTCGTCGCCTTCCGCCCTACCGAAGGTGTCCTCGAGCCCGATCCTTCTCTCTTCCCTCGACATGCCAACGAGTTTTACTCCTTTAGAGATCCTACAATCGACCGTCAACCCTGTATGCTAGCCTACTTTGCCGACTTCTACGATATCCTAGGTGAGAATGGTTGTCATCGGACAAAAGTAATGAAGACGATGATATCCTCATAGAAGACCCTAGAGCCACTGTTGAATTATTGGAGGCGATCCTTGGTCTCCAAGAGGATAACTCCAATATGTTTCGAAAACAGCCCGTGCATTAGCGATGCCAATCGCGTCGATCACCTATCAAACGGTTACAGTTACCATCTCAAGATGACCTACGGGATACGCGGCGACTACGAGTTTCGACCAAGGAAAGCCAGCAGTACGTCAGCTGGCTTGATAAGACTTGCCTTGGCTGGAGAGATCGCTCAACCCATCCTCCCAACGACCGACGGTGAACCGACTTCGATCGAACAGACCACAAGTCGAGAATCATGGAGCGAATGATTCCGACGTTAGTAGTGCGACACATCCCAATACGGGGTATTCGAGAGCTTGCTAAAGAGTGGGAATGGAATAGTCTCTGAGCAATTCTATACCATGAGTTTGGTGTTCAAGGTTCGCCAGCATTGGTGGATTACATTTCGTGGGAGATGCTAGAGGTGCGGCGGGCAATGCCCGCTAGATCTAGTCCCCCCGCAGACTCGGTGTTTATGCTGTCGATTTGTGAAGTACTTGGAACCAGCTTCGCTACAAGCCAATATTGACGCCTTTGGGCGGGGACTTATCTTATGTAGACCAATACCGCTTGAGTCACGACTTTGGCATCATTTGTTATAAGGCGCTGTAAGGACTGCTGTCGCACGACATGTGAGATCTAAAGTATAATAATTAGCAGCACTACTCTAGGAATCCGGGGGGTTCCTCCGGATAAGTGGGTCACACCCCCTATTCGAGGGGGCTGAGTGTAGGACTTTGCTTACGCGTCCTTCTATACCTTTCCATACATTCCCATTATTCGTCAATTAATAATGGAAATAATGGATTAATAAGTGAATGACCTGCTTAATAATGCGGTTATTCAGGAATATATATAGCCCTGCTTTCCCCTCGCTGTTGCAGGAAGTCCATAGCTTTGATTAGCATTAACAATACACCTACGACACACCCTGAGATTTCTCCCATTCTTGATTGAGTCTATCCTGTTGTGACGGCTGGGCTAGTTAACCAACTACGAAACCTAGTCGTACGGTTTATGTTGGCAGCCGTATCGTGGGATTCTGAGCAATGAGGTAAACTGGTCACGTCTGGTAATAGCAGATAACCAAGGGTGATCTGGGTAACCAAGTTGTATTCCAAGTTGTATTACAAGCTGGTGGCTATCTAGGCTATAGGGCTCTAACGAGCGTATATATCCTTCTTGTGGCTCACGCTACTACCACCGGCTCACCCTGCTCACTCGTGTTTTCCTCGCGAGTTCCTTATTTTCGGGTGAGCAAGTCCACGTGACCTATATGGCAGCGATCGGTGGCCCAACTATTCCAGTATGGGCCAAGCCCGTTGGGCCATAACGCCTGTACATTTTTACATACAAAGCCTTCCCAGGTGGCCTCATTGCGTCCTATAGGGTGGCCTCACCTGCTGTCGCAAAATTCTTATAACTACCCTCTCGGCCAAGCTGTCCAATGGTTAAGACTACGTGATAATACGGTTCTCTAAATAGACGGCCGGTTTAAGACATCAGCCAGCCATTTTTGGACAAACACGCCAAGGCTTCCAACAATGTCGACCTATTCCGTACCGCCTCCGCCCGCGAACGTGAAGAGGAATTTACCTGATGTTTTAAGACGGATCAACCGGCCATTTCAGGCCAGCTTAAGGCTATGCTCGGTGGGTTCATAAACCCTACCAGATAAGAATGGCTTCAATTTTCCTTAAAAGACATCAGCTAATGGGTGTTCCCTCTAGAGGACCAACGGCAACGAGAAGAGTAAGTGGAAATTGGTAGTATGCGGGAAACCGATCGAGCACCCGCTAAGTGACGCCGATGCCGGCCACGACCACGTCGGCTAACGACGGAGGCCACAGAAGCACTCACAACAAGACTCAATTTTGCAATGAAGGTGTCACAGTTAGGCTGATCGCGGGAAAAGGTTGCATAGAGTGTGAAAAGCGTAAATTGTCATGGATAATTCCGAAACTAGAGAATGGTGGCTAGGAAGCTCTATATATACTCTGGGAGCCCCACAACAGCGTTGCTGTAGGGCGAATGCACTTCTCTGGGGCTTGATGACTAAGCAAGTGACCCCTATTCTGCGACAGAAGGTTTTAGGAATGTGAATTCTTGCCGTATACGAATGCTGGCTCATGCCCTGCAAAACGTAGCAATCGCGAAACTCACTGACATCACCCGAAGCTCCAGCTTTGCGCCAGCTCTCTCAAAAACTCGCCCAAACTATGGAGCCATACCAGAGCACAGACTTCTCTGAGACAGTTGTGCCACCAGACGCTACACAATCTGCTGTTTGTAACGGGCGAGCTGTCCCTAGATATCTCGACGCCTCGAAGCTCATCATTACGTATACCGCCTCGCCGCACGCTGTACCGGACGAGGCGACTGCAAATGCTGGCGATGAATCCATTTGTACTGATCACATGATCTGTGCAAGCTGGAAAGAGGATGCTGGCTGGTCAACACCGGAACTTAGACCTTATGGCCCGCTAAGTCTGCTACCTACGGCATCGTGTTTGCACTATGCCACCGAATGCTGCGAAGGTTTGAAGGTGTACCGTGGCTACGATGGCAAGCTTAGTGTCTCCCGCCCTAGCCGCAACGCTTCACGTCTACGTATATCGGCAAGCCGCATCTCG
>QJNX01000197.1:0-114761 GCA_004155925.1 Monosporascus sp. MG133 | reverse complement strand
GTTATTGCCATAATCAAAGTACGGCTATACGAGATAAACGACGATCTATAACATTAGCCCCAAAAGCCAAAAAGAATAGCTAAAGTACTACCATAGTATTACAAATACGAACGACTTTTTAAAGAACAAGTCGAGATAGGACTACCAGAATACAGTGAATGGGATTACGAGATAGTCCTAAAGGATGGCAAGACGACTGCCTTTTATCCTATATACAACCTGAATCAACAAGAACTGTACGTATTACGAGAGTATCTCGAGGATAAGTTACGCAAGGGATATATTAGACGCTCCAAATTACCAGTAGGATACCCTATGTTCTTCGTACCAAAGAAGAATGGAAAGTTACGGCTAGTGATCGATTATAAATAGCTAAACGACATCACGGTCAAAGATCGCACCCTTTTACCCCTGATTACGGAAATAAAAGATCGCCTTTACGAAGCCAGATGGTTTATTACCCTAAACCTACGAGACGGGTACAATTTGATTCGCATCAAACCAGGAAACGAATGGAAGACAGCTTTTAGGACCAAGTATGGATTATACGAGTATCTGGTAATGCCTTTCGGGCTTACCAACGCACCCGCGACGTTCCAAAGGATGGTTAATTACGTATTACGCAAATACCTTAATATTTTTGTTATCTGTTATCTCGATAACATTTTTATCTATTCAAATTCAAAAAAAGAATACGAGGAATACGTTTATAGGGTTCTTTAGGCTTTACAAAACGCCAATCTCCTAATTAACGCCGAAAAAAGCAAATTTCACAAGCAAGAAGTGCCGTACCTAGGATGTATTGTTACCCCGGGACATATCAAGATGGACCCCAAGAAAATAACAGCAATTTAAAAGTGGAAAGTACTTATTACAGTTACCGAAATCCAGGCTTTCTTTGGATTCGCTAATTACTACCGGAAGTTTGTTCGTAACTTTAGCAGAATCGCGATACCCTTATCCAACCTAACCAAAAAGGAGATAGAGTTCCAATAAACAGCCGAAACAAAAGAAACCTTCTAAAAGATTAAAGACGTAATTACTAATAAACCAGTACTGATCATATACGACCCGAGTTGCCCCGTAAAATTAGAGACCGATGTTTCGGACTATACGTTAAGCGCAGTGGCCGGATACAGAGATAATTAAGGCAATCTGCACCCTATTGCGTTCTATTCCTATAAATTGAAAGGAGCTGAACTAAATTATGCCATCCCAGATAAGGAATTTTTAACCATTATTAACGCCTTCAAGGAATTTAGACATTACCTTAAAGGAAACCTAAATCAAGTTAAGGTATATATAAACCATAAAAACCTAACCCGATTTACCACTACCCGAAAATTAATAAAACGGCAACTCCGTTACGCAGAATACTTTTCGGAGTTTGATTTCGTCATCATTCATAAAAAGGGGTTAAAGAATGGCAAAGCAGACGCTCTCAGCAAACGACCAGACCTAAAGGAAAAGGTCCTTAAAATTCCATACCAAATATTCGACCTAACAAAAAAAGGATATATAAAAATACGACAAATTGCAACCATCAAAAGAACAATACCTAACTTACACCAGAAAATCCAACAATACAACGATCAACTACCAGAGGAAGCAAAAACCGATAAAACCCAAGTATCAGAAAAGCACCAAAAAAAGCTAACACGCAAAATACACGAACACCAGTTGCACGGACACCCTAAAATCCACAAAACTCTAGAACGACTATAACGCACATACCACTTCCCCAAAATGAAATCAGTAATAAAGAAAGTCTTGCGAAAATGTAATCTATACAACAAGATCAAGGCACGACGCTACAAACCATACGGAAAATTACAACCATTGCCAGTCGCAAAGCGACCATGGGATTTAATTACCTTTAATTTTATTACTAAGTTACCACTATCAGAAGACCTAATAACAGGCATACATTACGACAGCATCTTTATGATCGTAGATCGATTTATAAAATTTTCCTATTTCCTATTATTTAACGAAGATATAGACGTAAAATAACTAACGTACGTTTTTTTAAACATATTGTCAGCATACACGGACTACTAATGGAAATCGTATCCGACAAAGGCACTACCTTCGCTTCAAAATTTTGGCAAAGCCTTATGGTACAGCTAGGCCTAAACCACAAACTCTCAAGCGCCTTCAAACCACAAACGGATGGCCAAACAGAAAGAACTAACCAAACGCTTAAAACCTACCTACGATATTATATCAACTACGAACAGAATAACTGGGTTGGGAAGTTGCTAATAGCCCAATTAGCCTATAACATAAGCTACCACGAAAGCATCAAGATAACGCTAACCAATACCAATTTCGGTTTTACGCCAAAGGCGTACCGAAATTTACAGAAAGAAGGACTAATTAATATTAAAGCAATCCTTACTTTAAAACAATTCAGATAGTTATACACAAAAATAAAAACAGAACTTAAATTCGTACGCATTCAGATGCAAAAGTACTATAACCAAAAAAGGTTGGAAGGACCAACTTTCCAGGAAGGAAAAATGGTTTACTTAGCCATTAAAAACATCCAGACCAAACGATCAAACAAAAAACTCGATTTCAAATATATCGGACCATATAAGGTCGCAAAAAAAATTTCAAAAAATAATTACCAATTAAAGTTACCCCTTAAAGTTAAGCTTTATCCCGTTTTTTATGTTTCCCTGTTAAAGTTAGCAGCAGATATAATTTAAGTTAGTACGGAACAAAAGGAGGAGGTAACGGAAGACGTACCGGTATGGAAGGTCGAGAAAATCCTTGATACCAGAAGGGAAGACGGCAAAAGATAGTAGTTGGTTAAGTAAAAGGACTGCCTAAAGTCAGAAAATACATGGGAACCGGCAGAGAACCTTACGGGAACCCAGCGCCTCTTAAGGAACTTTCACCAGTACCAACGACGCTAAAGTTAAAACTATCCCAGGTAAGGTCTTGCGGAAGATGGGTAACTTCCTTGTGGAAGGCATTAATGGCAGCGGAAATTTGGCGTTGTTCTTCCTTAAAACGCTCCTGCTTTTTTAGCTCCTTTAGGGAGGCTACCCCGTAACGAATCAGTTTAGAGGCCTTCTTTCGGAAAAGGGTCTGCTATTTTTCAAGGCGGGATAAACGAGATATGGCCTCTGTTATTTTTGAGAAAGCATTTTGCATATCTTGCTGCGTTTCGACCAGCAATTCTTTGGCTACCTGCTGTACACGATTAAGACGATCCTTCTTACGATTAACGTTATCAAGAAAAGATAACGGGATACCGGATCCATCATACTTGCGGCCCGGGTGTCGGATGTATTCGTCGTAGCGACGAAGGTCGTCGATTATTTTACAGGTGGAGCCATTTTTAAAATAAGGTATGTACGGTATTACTTTAAAACCGAATATTCGAACGTAAGCGGCAAGAAAAACGGTACTTTCTTTTTGATTAGGACGATTGCGAAGTTTACGGTTAAACATACGACCCGACATGATAAAGGAAAAAAACTTACCAAAAGAAATCTTTAAGGGTAAAGATCTGGAAAAGGGAAGATCGTATTACGACCTTATTAGGTCTTGGCCTCGGAGGACGGTCGCCCCACTTGCGATAAGATCACGTAACATGGATTTGGATGGATATCCCAATCCATCTCAATCCATGGTAGTAGATTTGGATAAATGTCCCAATCCATCTCAATCCATGGTGGTGGATTTGGATGGATGTCCCAATCCATCTTAATCTATGGTAGTGGATTTGGATAAATGTCCCAATCCATCTTAATCCATAATGGTAGATTTGGATGGATGTCCTAATCCATCTCAATCCACCAAAAAAGACTAAAGATATATATACTCGTTTATTCCCATAGCTTAAATAGCTTCAGCTTATAATACAACTTGGTTACCCAGATTACCTTTAACATCTGCTATTACCAGACGTAACTATACCTTCAATTTATTGCTCAGATTCCCACAGTACTACTGCCAACATAAACCGTACGACTGGGGTTTAATAGTTGGTTAAGCCAGTCAGCCGTCATACAAGACAGGAACCCCTGTCTCTGTACTGTAACATAATTGTTAACGCCTTTAAGGAATTTAAACATTACTTTAAAGGGAACCTACATCAGATTAAGATATATACGGACTATAAAAACCTTATCCGTTTTATTACCACCCGAAAACTAACAGGACGATAACTTTATTACGCAAAATACTTTTCGGAATTTGATTTCGTCATCATCTACAAAAAAGGATCAGAAAATGGCAGGGCAGACGCCTTAAGCAAACGACCGGACCTAGAAAAGAAAGTTCTTAAGATTCCATACCAGGTGTTCGACCTGATAAAAGAAGGATACATAAAACCACGACAAATTGCGGTAATCAAAAAAGCAATACCTGACCTACATCAGCAAATTTAATAATATAACGATCAACTACCAGAAGAAAAAAAAAACCGACAAAACCCAAGTGCTAGAAAAGCACCAAAAAGAACTAATACGCGAAATATACGAACACCAGTTGCACGGACATCCTGGAATTTACAAAACCCTAAAACGATTATAACGTACATATTACTTCCCCAAAATAAAGTTAGTAGTAAAAAAGGTTTTGCAAAAATACGACCTATGTAACAAAACCAAGATACGATACCATAAACCTTACGGAGAGCTATAACCATTACCAGTCGTAAAGCGACTATAGGATTTAGTTACCTTTAACTTTATTACCAAATTACTATTATCAGAAAACCTAGTAACGGGCATACATTACGATAGCATCTTTGTAATCGTAAATCGATTCATAAAATTTTCCTACTTTTTACCATTTAACGAGGATATAAACGCAAAACAACTAGCGTATGTTTTTTTTAGATACCTTATCAGCATATACGGACTTCCAATGGAAATAGTGTCGGATAAAGGTACTATATTGTAACGAACCTGTCATACATCCACCTGGAGGTATGAGCAGTATCCGAAATGGGGGTTCTTGATTTGCAGGTAACAATAGCACAATGAATGGGGTGTTCGTTAAAGAGATTTGCGGACTCTTCCCTCAATTAGAGAACGGTGCAGTTGCCTCTGGTTAAGAGCTTAGATTGATAGCTAAAGAGCAAAACTAAGTAGGAGCTATCTACATAGGAAATCGTTCCTTATATATATCCATCTGGATTTAATAAGTGTGTCGTGGATCTATGTGATTTATGTAATCTGGCAGATCACTTAGATCACCTAGATCATTTGGGTCTTGGCAGGAAAAGCCAAGCTTTTCCTGCTCCGATGTTTAGCCGCCTGGAGCCTGCGCCAGGTTCCAAAGGTTGGTTTCTCCAAGACAGGAACCCCTGTTCCTGTACTGTAACATATATATCCATCTGGATTTATTGAGTGTGTCGTAGATTTGTGGGATTTGTTGGATCTGCCTCCAGATCCACCAGATCCACCAGATCACTATATTTTGGCGCGGGGAAAGCCAAGCTTTTCTTACCCGAAGATTATCCGTAAGGAGCCCATACCAGGCTTCCGGAGGTCGGTTTCTCCAAAACAGGAACCCCTGTTCCTGTACTGTAACACTATTTCCCCTTTTTAAGGATCTTTGTCCCAAAGATAAGAACCGTAGGTATCCTTTTTGTTTTGTTGGAAAAGTTTTCCGTAATTTTCCAGCTGATTTTATTATGACAGGCAGAAGAGAGAAGCGAAAAAGATAACCATGCAAAAACCAGCGCGATATTCGTAACATTCGCGCTGACTTAATCAGAACCTTTAAAGTCAAAGCTTTTCTTTGTTCCAATTATATTCGGTTCGGTTAAACCGATTATTTCTTTTCTTTGGAATATTCAAGTTGTAACTGGTGTACTTGTTACCAACGTCCTTTTTGTAACGCGGAGACCATAAATTCGTTAAAGAAAATGAACGAAACTTAACAACGACTGCAGCAGAAGTAGCGGGAGGTTGAGGATAGCTTCCTGGAGTACCAGGAAGTCGCAAAAAGGGAATTAGATGAATTGCGACGCCGGCAGGAGGAAAGGTAAAAGGAATTTATTGGGAGACTAAAACGCTTGCATCTTTAGCAGGACCTTTTCAAGAAGAAGGCCTTAAAAATGTTAAAAAAAGGTTTGGAATTGGATTAACTGGAAGAACGGGAAAGGTTGGAAAAAGAGCAGCGTCGTATGGAAGTGGAGTAAGCGCGTCTTGCCTCTAAGATAGACGTTACGGTAAAAGCGTTTATTTCTTTCGGCTGGAACGTCGAAGGTTTGGATCTGGGTAGGAAACCGTTATCGCCTGCGACCTTAGCCGTACTGGAAACGGTCGGTCAGGATTTTGCCGATAAAAGTCCTTAACCAGGTCCATCGCATTCGTTAGGTGCTTAAGTGGTTCCCATATGTTATCTTCAGGTAAGCAATCCATCCACTTAACCAGGTACTGGATCTTATTTTTAACCATTCTAGAATCTAGTATTTTTTCGACTTCGTATTCGTTATCGTTTCTTTCGATTTCGAAGTTCCTTTTAAGCGGGGCGTTTTTTGGGGCTGGTTTTAATAAGGAAACATAGAATACAGGATGTATTTTTATAGTCTTGGGTAATAACAGTCTGTAGTTCATTCTTGAAACGACTTTTTCAATTTTAAACGGACCAAGCTTTTTAAAATCAAACTTGTCGCTGGGCCTTTTCGTCTTGATCTGAAAAAGGTTTAATGTCGCGTTTTGTTTTTGGCGTAACAAGTAGACCTTGTTTCCTTTTGCTAAAATTGGTCCCTTAATTTTTTTCTTATTGTAATATTAGGCCATCCTTTGTTGCAAAAACTGCAGCTCGGTTTAAAGTTTGGTTTGTACTATCTTGATTTTTGTCACCATTATTTCTGCTCGTGGAACTATCGCAATGATAACTGGTATCTTGCGTACTAACTGTTTTGGTCGTTAGGTTGCTACGTCGTGTCCATATACGGCTGTATGGGGTAATATGCTTATGTCCTCGTTAACGGACGTGTTATAAGCTATCTGTGCAAATGGTAAAAGTTTAACCCAATTATCCTGCTGATAATTAACGTAGTTTCGAAGGTACTGTTCCAAAATTTGGTTCAATCGTTTTGTCTGATTATTTGTTTGGGGGTAATAGGCTGTCGAAAATTTAAGCTTGGTACCAATTTGCTTAAAGAAGCTAATACCGAACTTGGATGTAAAAAGTTTGTTTCGATTAGAAATGATCTTTTCTAGTATTTTATGCTTATCAAGATAATATCGAATAAAGGCGTAGGCTAGTTGTTTTGCTGTTGCGGTTCCTTTAAAAGGTAGGAAGTACCCATATTTGGTAAGTTTGTTAATAATTACCCATATTGCATCGTATTTAACCTTAGTAATTGGGTCTTTCGATACAGGGAAACCAGTAATAAAATCCCAAGCTATGGTGTTCCATATTTTATCAGGTATGTTTATAGGCTGCAGTAAGCTATACGGCTTGTGGCAGGCTGCCTTAATTTTATTGCAAACGTTATAATCTTTGATTACTTATTTAACAGTCTGTCAGAATTTTGGAAAGTCGTATTTTTCTTGAAGTCGTTTAATGGTCTTGAACATTCCCTGGTGTCCATGTAAAGGGTTTTCGTGGAATTTCTTGACGAATTCTTTTTGTTGCTGGCGGGGGATGTAAATTTTGCCGCGAAATAATAACTGGTTTTTGTCGTTTCCTTTTAGCTGTCTAACTTTTTTTCGCTTCTCGGGGTCGTAGGAGCTTCTGAATTAAGCTAACTCCTCTAAAGTAGGCTGTTTCAGGGTTACACACAGCTGTACTGTTCCGTCGTCCTTACGATGCAGCACCTGTATATGTCGTTTGGAGACTTTAAAGTCATAATCTCCTTTTCGGCTCAAAATATCCGCTTGGATGTTTTTTTTACCCTTGATGTGATAAATTTTGAAGTTGAACTTTGACAAAAAAACCATCCAATTTTTATGGCGTTTATTTAGTTCTTGGGTGGTCATAAATTTAGTAAGATTTTTATGATCTGAATAAATGTTAAATGGTTCCTTGGTTCCATTAAGGAATGGTTCCTATTCTTTAAGTGCTAGAACGATCGCTAACAACTCCTTATCGTAAATGGGGTACCTGAGTTCTGCGTTTTTGAAAGCTTTAAAAAAGTACTCCACTGGGTACCATTTTCCGTTTTTCTTTAACTGTTCTAAAACTGTTCCAAGGGCGTAATCTAAAGCGTCTATCTTAAGTCGTTTCTTCTTGTTATGGTTTGGTAGCTTGACTACCGGGGCGCTGACAATTCTGTTCTTAATTTTTTAAAATGCTCCCTTCGCTTCCTTTAAAAGCTCGAACTCTTTCCTAGCGTACTTTTTAGTGGTAAGCTTGGTTAGGGGGCTAGCAAGTTTGCCGTAGTTCTGGACCAAAGGTCGTACGTAGCCGGTAAATCCCAAAAATTGACGGATATCAGTAACAATAGCTTTGTCAGGGATTGGCCAATCCTTAACAACCTCCAGCTTGGAATTCTGGATCTGGATCTGTCCTGGGGTAATGGTAAAGCTTAAAAAGTCTAGCTTCTAGGTATGCCAAACGTTCTTTTTAGCGTTTACCAGCAGGTTGGCCTTTTTAAGGGCCTTTAGCATTTAAGCGATATGTTTTTTATGCTCTTTTAAAGTTTCTGAGTAAATAAGAATGTCGTCCAGGTAGATAAAAATAAATTTATTTAAAAACTTCCGTAAAATAATGGTAAGCATATGCTGAAAGCTGGCTGGAACATTGGTTAGGCCTTATGGCATAATCTTGTATTCGTAATGTTTATGGATGGTTCTAAAGGCAGTTTTCCATTTTTCGCCTTTGGCCATTCGAATCAGGTAATAGCCGTTTGGCAGGTCCAAGGTTGTGAACCATTTAGCCTTGCTAATATTTTCCCTTATGGTATTTATTAGCGTTAAAGGATATCCATTTTTGACAGTAATATCGTTAAGCTGTTTATAATCGTGGATTCGTCGGTATATTAAATCTTTATCTTTATCGATCTTAATTTTGCCATCCTTTATTTTTGGTACCATTATAACTAGATACCCTGCAGGTGATTCGGATTTTTAAATGTAGCCTTTTTTTAGGTTTCGTTAAAGATTTTTCCAAAAAGCCTTAGTTTTCTTAAGGTTCATGTGGTAGATTTAATGAAGTTTTGGGTAATATCCTTTTTTAATGGGAATCCTGTAATCCCATTAATTATAATCTGGCAATTTTTTTCGGGTTCGTTCCTTAAACAACTTTTTGAACCGTCGATATTCAGGGGGCATTATTAACATTATGTTACGACCTTACTGGGTCTTGGCCTCGGGGAACGGTCGCCCCACTTATGATAAGATCACGTGATATGGATTTGAATGGATGTCCCAATCCATCTCAATCTATGGTGATGGATTTAAATAGATGTCCCAATCTATCTTAATCCATGGTGATGGATTTAAATGGATATCCCAATCCATCTTAATCCATAGTGATGGATTTGAATGGATATCCCAATCCATCTTAATCCACCAAAATGGTTAAAGATATATATACACTCATTTACTTTCCTATAGTTTAGATAGTACCAGCTTATAATATAACTTGGTTACCCAGATTACCTTTAACATCTGCTATTACCAGACGTGATTATACTTTCAATTTATTGCTTAGATTTCCATAGCACTACTGCCAACATAAACCGTACGATTAGGGTTTAATAGTTGGTTAAACCAGTCAGCCGTTATACGTTACAAACTCTTGTTTAGTAGTACAGTCGGACTTTAAGCAATACGCCATACCGTCAACATATCGGACAATACCCAGGAACCTACCATACAGTAATATAAGGATACGATTAAGGAGTTCGAGGAGGCTGTTCAGCGCCTTGAAGCTTAGGTCAATGCCACCAGGACCAGCGAAGTCAAGATCAAGCCCAAGAAACCCGAGCCCTACGACGGAAAAGGCAGCGTACAAAGCTTCCTTACCCAGGCACGCGTTTACCTCCGTTTCGAAAGGGTTGTTGATAAGGCCGACAAGATTTTTGCGGTCGCGGCGTTTTTTAAGGGAGACGCCCTAGATTGGTTTGAACCTACCTTACGAAACTACCTGGAGAACGGAGAATCGGATCAGCAATAGGCTACCAGAATCCTTTTTTAATATTACATTAATTTCGAGGAAAAACTAAGGGCCAATTTCGGAAATCCAGACGAGGAAAAAACCGCAGTACAGAAGATCTTCGATTTAAAGCAGAAGGGACTAGCGTCCAAATACGCAGTGGCGTTTAAGAATTTCATGGCCAAAGTAGGATGGGTAAATAAAAAAAACGACAGCCTAATCGACATCTTCTACAAAGGTTTAAAGGACGACGTTAAGGACGAGATCGTCAAGATGGTACGTTTTACTACCCTGGACAAATATATCGTAGAGGTAGTTAAGATCGACAATCGACAGTATGAGCGACGACAGGAACGAAGGGGACAGTTTGTTCCCAAACCCAGACTTACGGGAGCCAACCAGACCAGGAAGCGTAATGTACCTTCCACTGCCTACGGAACGGCCCTAGGACCCATGGAGTTGGGAACGGTACAAAAAAGAAACTGGAACCAAATCCGATGTTATAATTGCAACAAGATGGGCCACGTAAAAAGTTAGTGTAGGGTCCCTAGAAAATAACAGTACCACGGTTGGACCCCGGTACCCGAAGGATAGCCAAGGGATAAAAAGGCTGTTACTTTCGGCATGGTTAGGAAAAGGGAGAACCTTAACCTATCCCCAGAAATGCGAGAAGGATTATAAGAGGCTAAGGTACTTTCCCAGGCCGCAATTACCCGATAACGCGCCACCATAACTGGCCCAACAGTTACTTAATGGCTGTAGGAATACGAAGGATAGGGAGAATTGATACCAAAAAACCAAATATCTTGCACGTAACAAAAGAAACAGTAACGACAAAAATAAAGGGAGTTAAATAAATGGATTAAGGAATACCAAGGTTGGGACGAAGCTTTATGTCCAGGAAAGCCCGATCGATATGGGAAATTGCACGCTATCTATTGCAAAAAAACTTACTGCCTACGATACGAGGAATAACAAAAGTACATCCAACAACGATTTATACGTATACATAAATAAGGATTCGACTTCCATACGCAGACAGGAAACGATCCCAGGGATTAAAGATAATACAGATATTTACGTACCCAGATTACGTAAGATACCATCGACTTATTTACGGCTAAAGGAAGCTGGCCGGAGGGAAAGGAATGCCCTAAATAAGACCTTATATGCCACTACGAATAGTACGACCATAAAACATAGGAAAAATGGGTCTACCAAATAATGGTAAAGGCCCAAAACGAGATATTGAACAATCTCTACTTCCGCAAAAGTTATACTAAGGATCCGGAAGGAAGAAAAGAAATATAAGAGGAAATCGACGAACGATTAGCTAAAATGGCTCAGTACTATGCCCAACATCAAGAACAACCAATAACAACAACAGATAAAAAATGGGTTACGGTAACGGATTAGTCAAAAAAAGCAGAAACTTTTAGAAAACAAGTTACCAACCTGAAGAGTTAAATCAAACGATACGAAAAAAGGATCCTCGAACTAGAAGCTTAATTATGCCGACAAAAAGGATAGCTGAAACAGTTACAGACGGAGGCCCCAAAAAAGGAAAGCCACCTATAAAAAAGCCACAGGCTGGCAAAAGTAAAGGGAGTTAGTACGTACCCCTTAAAAGAGCTTTATGCACGATAGTAAAAAGGATAGAAATTCTTTCTATAATAATCAGAATACGAATCAGGAAAAAATGGTATACCGTTATAATGGATTGCGGAGCCGACCCGAACTACATCAGACCAGAAATAATAAACGAATTACGTTTGCCATGGAAGGATAAAGCCGAACCCTATAAAATCGAAAATACCGAAAGTACCAAATTTACCTATGATAACGGATAGGTTAACCGCAAAATTAATCACCTCGAAACCTATGTTCAAGGACGAAAACAAACCATTAATTTCGACATTATCTTAATACGGAGTTACGATATAATCCTCGGCAAAGAATAGCTATACCAATATAACCCCTTAATTAATTAAAGGACTGGCTAGGTAAAATTTGTTTCACCCTCCATCGATAAGAAAGACTTAAAGAAAAAATCTCACCACTTGACCAACAGCGACGATGGCAAATACAGGCATAAGGACACGACAGAAACCTCACCACCCAAAGGAACACGACATATACAGAAGAAAGGACGAGATAAATATATACGACGCGTTATTACCATAATCAGAACACGGCTATACGAAGTAAACAACGATTTACAACATCAGCCCCAAGAGCCAGAAGGAATGGCTAAAGTACCACCGCAATACCGCAAGTACGAACGACTTTTCAAGGACCAAGTCGAGACAGGATTACCAGAACACAGTAAATGGGATCACGAGATAATCCTAAAAGACGGTAAGATAACTACCTTTTATCCCATATACAACCTAAATCAACAAAAACTGCACGTATTGCGAAAGTACCTCGAAGACAAATTACGTAAAGGACACATTAAACGTTTTAAATTACCAACAGGATACCCCATATTCTTTATACCAAAGAAAAATGGAAAACTACGGCTAGTAATCGATTACCGACAGCTGAACGATATCACGGTTAAGGATCGCACGCCCCTACCCCTAATCACAGAAATGAAAAATCGCCTTTATGGAACCAGATGGTTTATTACCCTAAACCTACGAAACGGATACAATTTGATTCGTATCAAACCAGGAGACGAATAGAAGACAGCCTTTAGGACCAAGTACGGATTGTACGAATATCTAATAATACCATTTGGGCTTACCAATGCACCCGCGACGTTCCAGAGGATGGTCAACTACGTATTACGCGAATACCTTAATATTTTTGTCATCTGCTACCTCGATAACATTCTTATCTATTCAAATTCGGAAAAAGAACATAAAAGGCACGTTCATAAAGTTCTTTAGGCCCTACAGGACGCCAATCTTCTAGTTAACGCCGAAAAAAGCGAATTCCATAAGCAAGAAGTACCGTATCTAAGATATATTATTACCCCAGGACATATCAAGATGGATCCCAAAAAAATAACAGCAGTTTAAGAGTAGGAAGCACCTACTACAGTTACCGAAGTACAAACTTTCCTTAAATTCGCTAACTACTACCGGAAGTTTGTTCGCAACTTCAGCAAAATCGCAATACCCCTAACAAACCTAACCAAGAAAAAAAGGAAGTTTTAGTGGACAACCGAAACAGAAAAAGCTTTCCAAAAGATCAAAAACGTAATTACCAGCGAGCCAGTACTGATTATGTACGACCCAAGTCGCCCCGTAAAGCTAGAAACCGATGCTTTAAACTATGCATTAGGCGCAATAGCCGGATATAAAGATAATCAAGGCAACCTACACCTTATTACGTTCTATTTCTACAAATTAAAAGGAGCCGAACTAAATTACGCCATCCCGGACAAGAAGTTCATAGCCATTATTAACGCCTTCAAGGAATTTAGACACTACCTTAAAGGAAACCTACATCAAGTTAAAATATACACAGACCACAAAAACCTTACCCGATTCACCACCACCCGAAAACTAACAGAACGACAACTCCGTTACGCGGAATACCTTTCGGAGTTCGACTTCATTATCATTCACAGAAAGGGGTTAGAAAATGGTAAAGCAAACGCTTTCAGCAAACGACCAGACCTAGAGGAAAAGGTCCTTAAGATTCCACACCAAATGTTCGACCTGACAGAAAAAAGATACATAAAAATACGACAAATTGCAACCATCAAAAAAATAACACCTAACCTATACCAAAAAATACAACAATATAACGATTAGCTACCAGAAAATAAAAGAACCGACAAAACCCAAGTACCAAAGGAACACCAAGAAAAGCTGACGCGCGAAATATACGAACACCAGTTACACGGATACCCTGGAGTCCACAAAACCATAGAACGATTATAACGCACATATTATTTCCCCGGAATAAAGTCAGTAATTAAAAAAGTCTTACGAGGATGTAACCTATGCAACAAAACCAAGGCACGACGCCATAAACCATACGGAAAACTATAACCATTATTAGTCGCAAAACGACCATAGGATTTAGTTACTTTTAACTTTATTATTAAGTTACCATTATCAAAAAATTTAGCAACGGACATACACTACGACAGTATCTTTATAATCGTAAATCGATTCACAAAGTTTTCCTATTTCCTACCATTTAACGAAAATACAGACGCAAAGTAACTAGCGTACGTCTTTTTTAAACACCTTGTCAGCATACACGGACTTCTAATGGAAATAATATCCGACAAAAGAACCACATTCGCTTCAAAATTTTGGCAAAGCCTTATGGCACAACTAGGCCTGAACCATAAGCTCTCCAGCGCTTTTAAACCGCAGACGGATAGCCAGATAGAAAAAACTAATTAAACATTTAAAACCTATTTACGGTATTACATCAACTACGAACAGAACAACTGGGTTAAGAAGCTACCAGTAGCCCAGTTAGCCTACAACACAAGCTACCACGAAAGCATCAAAACAACACCAACTAACGCCAATTTCGGCTTTACGCCAAAAATCTACCGAAACTTACAGAAAAAAGGACCAATTAATATCAAAGCAATTTTTACTTTAGAACAACTTAGGCAGCTACATACAGAAATGAAGATAGAATTCGAATTCGTACGTACCCAGATACAGAAATATTACAACCAGAAAAGGTTGGAAGAACCAACTTTCCAGAAGGGAAAGATGGTCTACCTAGCCACCAAAAACATCCAAACCAAACGACCTAACAAAAAATTCGATTTCAAATACATCGGACCCTATAAGGTTACAAAGAAAATTTCAAAAAATAATTATCAATTAAAACTACCCCCCAAGGTCAAACTATACCCCGTTTTCCATATTTCCCTACTAAAATCAGCAACGGACATAATCCAAGTTAACACAAGACAGGAAGGGGAGGTAACAAAAGACGTACCAGTATAAAAGGTCGAAAAAATCCTTGACATTAGGAGAGAAGACGGCAAAAGGCAGTATTTGGTTAAGTAGAAGGATTACCCGGAGTCAGAAAATACATAAGAACCAGCGGAGAACCTTACGGAAGCCCAGCGCCTCTTGAAAAACTTTCACCGATACCAATAACGCCAAAGTCAAAACCATCCCAGGTAAGATCTTGCGGGGGATAAGTAGCTTCCTTATGAAAGGCGTTTATGGCAGCGGAAATTTGGCGTTGCTTTTCCTCAAAACGCTTCTGCTCTTCCAGCTCCTTTAAGGAGGCCACCCCACGACGAATCAGTTCGGAAGCCTTCTTTCGAAGAAAGGTTTGCTATTTCTTAAGGCGGGACAGACGAAACATAACCTTAGTCATCTTTAAGGAAACGTTTTGCATATCTTGCTGTGCCTTGATTAGCAGTTCTTTAGCTGCTTACTGTACACGATCAAGATAATCCTTCTTACGGCTAACGTTATCAAAAAAGGATAGTAGGATGCCGGATTTATCATACTTACGACCCGGGTATCGGATGCACTTATCGCAGCGACGAAGGTCGTCGATCATCTTACAGGTAAAACCATTTTTGAAACAAGGTATGCACGGCATTATTTCAAAACCGAATATTCGGACGTAAGCGGCGAAAGAAACGGTACTCTCTTTTTGGTTAGGACGACTGCGAGGCTTACGGTTAAATATACGACCCGACATGATAAAAGGGGAAAATTTACCAAAAGAAATCTTTAAAGGTAAAGATCTGGGAAAGGAAAAATCATATTACGACCTTACTAGGTTTTGGCCTCGGGGAACGGTCGCCCCATTTACGATAAAATCACGTGATATAAATTTGAATAAATGTCCCAATCCATCTCAATCCATGGTAATGGATTTAAATAAATGTCCCAATCCATCTTAATCCATGGTGATAGATTTAAATGGATATTTTAATCCATTTCAATCCATAATAATGGATTTAAATGGATATCCCAATCCATCTTAATCCACCAAAATGGTTAAAGATATATATACACTTATTTACTCTCCTATAATCTAGATAGCACCAGCTTGTAATACAACTTGGTTACCCAGATTACCTTTAATATCTGCTATTACCAGACGTGACTACACCTTTAATTTATTGCTCAGATTCCCACAGCACTACTGCCAACATAAACCGTACGACTAGGGTTTAATAGTTGGTTAAACCAGTCAGCCGTCATACATTGGGTTAGAAATTCTGGCCTTTTTAATTATGTAGCAGATTTTATGGAATTCTTCCTTAGAATCCTTCCATAAAAGCGTCTACTTTTTCCAGTCAATTCGTAGATTGCTAGAACGAAGCTACGGCATTCCCAAAATGATGTCGTGTTCTAAAATGTCGGCGATGTCGAAAGTAATCTGTTCTGAATGTCCTTATATTTAAATCACGAGTTTTTTTGTCTTTCGGAAAACTCGGCCATTGTTATAGGTAAACAGGCTTCCATCAACGGTACGTAGCTTGTACGACTGCTATTTGTATTTCCAAGGGATCTGGTATCTTTCGATTACCCTAAAGGAGATAAAGTTTCCTTCTGCTCCAGAATCGATCATGGCGTTAAATGTCTTATTTCCATAGTAAATGGGGATTTCGATCTAACTCCGTATTTTTTTCTTGGCCTCGCACAAGGTTTTGTATGTAGGGACTCCTCGGTACCTTACTTTCGAGGGCCTCCGTAATTTTTTAACTGGTGGATTTTGGGGGCTAAAAAGCGTTTCCATTCGCGTACCTTCCTGACTGCATACTTGGTGCAATAGTTATTCACACACTTGAACCACTTTCTGTTGCCGAACTGGCACTTAAAGATAACTATCTTTTTCTGGCTTTTCCTTAAGTTTTATATTTTGCGAATTATCGGATCAAAAAGATAAACCTCCGAAGGGGGCACTCCCATAGCTAGGAAATCGTATTTGTCGCAAGGTACTAGCGCGTAATACAAACATCCTTGCGCTATGGCCTTTTAACTTTGTTTTGATTCGGGATGTAGGTAACAAAACCTAGGGTAATCTGGCCACTGGGGGGTTTCTATGTATCTGCATTTATTATCTGGTTCTATAGGCGTTTCTTCATCATATCCTGGCCAAAAGTCGTTATCCTCTTTGGCGCGTTAATAGATAAGATAGCTATGATCATAGCAAGCAATAAAATGCAAAAGCCTATGATCATCTGCTGGTTTGGGGTATACTGTACATTCCGGAAGAATGCAATGTTCGGGGG
Source organism: Monosporascus sp. MG133 (assembly GCA_004155925.1). Lineage (NCBI taxonomy): Eukaryota > Fungi > Ascomycota > Sordariomycetes > Xylariales > Monosporascus > Monosporascus sp. MG133. Next base: position 97,489 of record QJNX01000197.1, on the reverse strand, counting down.
ACAACTGTCCATAGCTATCGAAATTTTTTCGTAACTAACCGTTTTGGTCGTATATCTTACATTCTTATATATCGAGGTAACAAATGCATCCTAGCGCAATAGCTACTTTGGAGCTCGCTCGTTCTAAATGATATTTGCAAACTTTGGCTATAGCATTCTTGCAAATAGCACAATCTTTATAATCTGGGTCGTTATTTCTGGCCCTGCTAATCGTAGCAATAGTAAATTCTTGATTGGCAGAAGTAACGTTTACTTCCTTTTTATTTTCATCCTTGCTGTTTATATCTCGTTCGGCCGCGCGGACCTTCTTCTTGGGCTGGGAAATTCTATCCCTTTGGGAACTCTTCTGGGAATTTCCCTTCTTCGATGGAAAATGACATTCGCTTTTGAAATGGCCCTTTTTGCCATAATTAAAACATTTAATTTTGGACTTATCTTTCTTGGGTTCCGCTAAAGCAACACTAGCTTCCTTCTGGAACCTATCCTTTATTTTCTTTTTGCTACTGGAGTATCTATCGTTACTTTGTCTGCCGGTACCTTTCTTCTTAAGGTATCGATCAAAAGTGCGTCGGTCGGCAATAATAACCATATCTGTATATTTTTCGAAAGGACCTATTTTTGGTACCCTAAACATTTCGTCTTTAACCTGGGGTTTCAGGCCATCATAATAAGGGAAAAATAACGCATCCTGGGGTAACTTGGAGATGGTCGTTAGCCGGTTGAACTCAGTTATGTACTCGGCTGCTAATATGGTTTGCTAAAGTCTATACATTTGTTTAACCGCATGCTGTTATTTGTCCACATCTCCAAACGAAGTCCGCATTCGTTTTTCGAAGTTTTCATAACTGCTAAAAATGTAATTGGTAGCGTCCAGGCAGTCGTCGGGGGGATTTATCAGGTAGTTACTGAAAATGGGCTCAAACCAATTGAACACTCTTTCAACAAGCAGCTGGAAGATAGCCATCACCTTTTGGTACTCCTCCGTAAAAGAACTTTTATACCATTTAAGGTAAAGTCTGGCCTTAACCAGGAATCCTTCCACATTAATGGATCCATCATAAGGTTTGGAAGCAATTGGCTTATACCCTTTGATATTAGACATTCCATGGTAGGCAAGGGCAGGTACAATCTTTTTACGGTTACGACCAAACAAAGGGGGTGTTAAGGTTCCCTTCCTTAGCTATCGGGCAAGATTGGCATTTTCCTTTCTGAATCTTACGACTTCCTTGGCCACAAGGTCCAGTCGCTCATCTGTCGGAAGCTTTCTTTCTTTTTCCTGACTGGATTCCTCGGGCCGGACCTCGATAGTTTCCTTAGGGGCAGGAGTAGGTTGCGGTTGGAAGGAAAAAGATTTTTTTTAGCCTTTGGTTTTGGTAGTTACAGGTGCCATATTATCGATTAATGGCTAGTGACAGGGATCGAATATGCTATTTATCTACTAAACGTCGTTCTATGATATCGTTTTTACTGAATTCAAAAAAACTTATATCCAACTGGGCCTGGAATTATTCGTTAGCTACTGATTAAGGAGCTATCAAAATATAACGAACCTGTCATACATCCACCTAAAGGTATAAGCAGTATCCGAAATAAAGGTTCTTAATTTGCAGGTAACAATAGCATAATAAATAGGATGTTCGTTAAAAAGATTTGCAGACTTTTCCTTCAACTAAAGAACGGTATAGTTACCTTTGGTTAAAAGCTTAGATTGATAGCTAAAAAGCGAAACTAAATAGGTACTATCTATAAAGGAAATCGTTTATTATATATCTATCTGGATTTATTAAGTATATCGTGGATCTGTGGGATCTGTTGGATCTGCCTCCAGATCTACCAGATCCACCAGATCACCATATCTTGGCGCGGGGAAAGCCAAGCTTTTCTTACCCGAAAATTATCCGTAAGGAGCCCATACCAGGCTTCCGGAGGTCGGTTTCTCTAAGACAGGAACCCCTGTTCCTGTACTGTAACACTAGGCGTTAAATTTGATCTTATTACTGCTAAACTTAACTGGGTCGTTAACGTAAGCTTTTTTTTTCGGTTATAGTTAAAATTTGCGCCATTATTTCCTGTAAATTTACGGAAAACGGGCTATATTACCATACCGGTACGACGAAACGTGCTGATATTACCGAAAACGTTGTTAATTATATTTTCCCAGTAAGGACGGTTAACGTCGACGGAAGAAGTGGGGGAATAATAGCTTTATCCGGCCTGAAGGCGAACAACTTCGTCGCGGAGTTTTTGAAATTTTTTCTGAACGTCTTGGTTATTGTTAGCCATCTCGTCGATCAGCTATCTATCGGGATCGGTTTCTGAATGGCTATAGTTTTGGTTTTAATCTGGTAAGCCTTCTATTTTTAAGGATTCGGTTTCATTTTTCGGTATGTTGTCTTTTACCGTTTTTTTAAGGTACTCGTCGTTTTCTATATTTTGGTCTGGATCTTAGGAAGGTATTTCGTTTTCTGCACTTTTGATTTTACCTTTAATTAATCTGAATCGTTTTAAACGTCGATTAGCTGATAGGTAGTTTTTCCTAACAGATATCTAATCTTAATGCTGGTCGGTCTGGGTTTTGGTTTTGGGTTTGGTCTAGAACGCGTTATTTTTCATCGTTACGTATCGACGTAAAAGAGATATGATATCTTATTTATTAATCGCTGGGCCAGCGAAAAAGGGAAAAGCTTAAAATAATATTACGGCCAGCATTAATATAGTCTGATAGTTAGTTTAGTGGCGCTATAAACGAAAATTCTAAGTTAAAAAAAAGAAGGAAAAAAACGTAAAGCCGCAAAGTGCGTAAAGATCTACAAATAACCCTACTCTCTGTGTGGCAGGTGGCTAGTTCATATGGCAGCTGTCAGCTTCATATGACGGTTGCCAGCCTCACGGTTTGATCCTGGTGGCTGTCGTTACACGTTTTAGGCTTGGATATATAATATTAAAGTTTTAAATTTAATATTAAAAAAAGCGACAAAATTATATTTCGAAATTAAGAAATTTTCAAGATTTCGTTATCGTATTCGAATACTTTCGGAAAAACTTTATCCTGGTTTTTTAAAATCCTTAAAAAGTATCGAAATGCTGTAATTAATATATTTTACTTTCGATTCTTAAGGTAAATATTTTAAATAAAGCTTAAATGCCTATCGGTCGCAAATATAACGTATTTATTTTTTTCCGGAGTTTCTTCGAAATTTATAAAGTCGATAACGATTCGTTATCTTAATTGGGCCGTTTTTTCCTTCGGCTTTCGGCGTATTTACCTTTTAACTTTCGCCTTATTATATACTTGGTATTCGACCGTTATTAAACCTTTTAAACGGATTCCCTTTATATAAGATTGTAACTAGGCGATCATTTCGGGCCCTAAATATTTTAGTTTTAGGTACCATATTATACCGTTACCGGTTTATGGTAATCTTACTATATACGAATTAACGTTTCGTTTATAGATAACCAGGGTTATATAAGGTATTATTATGTTAATATTTTCGATAACGAACTGATTAAATTTATTTATTAATGTAATAATTCCCTGATTAAATTTATTTCGAATAAAATTATTATTTTTTCGGTTATCTTATGAATACCTTTTTTTCCGGAGCTGCCAAAAAAATACTAAATTATATATAAAGTTTTTACAGTAGGTTACGTTATATAAACGTAACGTTTTCGGGCCTATAAGGTTTTGGAATAATACGTTTATTTTGCCGTATTTATTAATCGGAACGAAGTTTTTTCCTGTATATATTCCGTCGCCTTAGATCGTCGTTTTATAATTTAGGAATTTATTAATAAGGTTGAAAATATATATCGTAGATTTTAAGTTTAAAATGGATAACTTTTTTAAGGGGTAAGACGTAACGTTTATCGCGTTATGTTAATTAAAAATCAAAAAATACGTTAGACTTTATTTTATTCCTTTTAGAAATTAATTTATTTTTTTAGTCATTAATTCTTTTATAGTTTTCGATAAACGGTTAATTTTTTTCCTTTAAGGATTAATCGGCGGCGATACGCTTTTAATTAATATTATTATCGCTTAATTAAAGCGGAAATCCTTTCGGGCTTTTTTAGGGAACGTATAAAAGTATTAAGGTAATTTGTAATATAAGTTTAGGTAAGCCTTATAACGCGTACTTTACGTATTCGATTTTTAACGTTTTCGTTTATTATTATTACGATTCGTTTAGGAACCTTTACGACTATTTCGTTTCGGCCCTTTTCTAAAAGTTTTATTATACGGTTAATTATTATTATCCTTAACCTGTTCCTAATTAGGATTATCCCGATTCGAAGGATTTGCAAAAGCCGCGTGAAAAATAAGAAACGTTACTTTAACGTTTTTTGTTAATTGTTACAGATTCGTTAAGATCTAATAATTTAAAAAGTTAGTTTTAATTTTCAGGTAATTAGTCGTTCCTTTTTCGATCTTATCCCGCTTAAGGAATATAAATAAATTCGATTAATTAGATATAATCGGTGTAATTGTTATATATAATTAATTCGTACAAATAACCGGCATAATTATTTCGGGAATCCCGTAGCGTTAACCTTAAGCCATAATTTCCTATTATTTCGTTATTTATTTATCAAACTTTTTAACAGTTTTTGGGGCTTATTTTAATCGTTCTTTATTTTTACGTTTAATATTTATAAGTAATCGATTATCGTTAATTTTTCTGGTTCGTTATAATTTAGCGTATTAATCCTTAAAATCGTTATCTGGGCTTAAATAAGTTTACTTAATCGATAAGGAAATATTATCCAGGACCCATTTTATAAGTTCGTTAGCATTTTTTCGAAAGGTTATATATTTTCGATTTAGGTAAATATAAGTCGTAAAGTCCTAGTTGTAGGTTTATTTACTTTCGGTCGTTATTTTGAGGGTATTTATCGGATGGCCCGTTCGATCGACTTTTTCGATTTATATGGTTTTTTTGGAAAATAAATTAGCTGCCCGCGTTAACTGGCGATATCGTTTTTATGGATAGGAGGTTATATCGGGCGGCGTTGGTTTGATAGGTTATGGGAGGTTTTTATCAGAGTTAATATATTCTTATAGATTATATGCTTTAGTTTTGGTCTTAAATTCGTCCTTAAATTTGTCCTAGTTCTTGAAATTACTATAAATAATTACGGACGTTATCGGTACGGTTATTATTATAACTAATAAGGGATATTAGATAACTATTACTAATGCACAGCTTATATCATCTTAATAACAGCAGATCAGTTAATAATAACGCGAATTAAACGAATAAAACTTTTAATTATCAGATATAGGGGTTATCAGTGATATTGCATTGCATGACCAGTTACAGGCGCTCTAGAACGCGTACTGCACTTTAATGTAGTCTGTCCACGGAACATATATGGTCCGATCAGAGGGAGCCTTTCCGTATATGGAGAGCTAGTGCAACCCCTGCTAGCTGACAATAACCTACGGGTAATTTTAAAGGAGGAATTGGCTAATTAGAAGGATTTAATCGCCGGATGAAAGGTAAAATGAGCTGTAGCTTTAGGGAGTGATGAAGGGTGATAGTTGTTAACGCCGTAATTGCGTCAAGGCGTTGAGGGGGTGTATTAGCCAGCAGGGGGTGCGTTAGCACCCTATATACGGAAAGGTTCCTTTTGATCGGAACATATATGTTCCGTGGACAGATTATATTAAAGTGCGGTGCGCGTTCTAGAGCACCTGTACCTAGTTATGCAATGCATCATAACTGATGACCCTTATATCTGACAATAGCAGCTACCAAAGGTGATCTGGGTAACCGAGTTGTATTACAAGCTGGTACTATCTAGACTATAGGAAATAATGAGCGTATATATCCTATTCTTAGCTTAACGGGCTTCAGCCGGCTCAAACTCGATCACAGTGGTCGAGCACCTTTGAGCCCAACGAGCTCCCTTGAGCCGTCGTCCTGGCTCAACCAGCTCACGGCGCCAAGTCCCTGTTGACCCAATCGAACACATTGAGCTGGTTTGAGCCAGTCACGTGACTCGAGATCCACGTCGGAGATGTGTCCTACACTCTCCGACCGTCCTTCCATACGCGAAGTACTTTGGTCATAACACGAATATACTTTTTCCAATCTGATCGAAGCTATCTTATAAAGATTTTTTTAAAACTGTATTCTCTTTTTAGCAATACATATGCCGTGTATTATTATTAAAAGATCCAGAACCGCCTGGCAACGATAAGGAAGGCAAAGTACGTTCTTGCATCTGCTCCAGATTCTTCTAACAATCCCCACGCGTTGCTCCACCCATCCAATGTGGTGGTAAACAGCCACGCAACCTTCGCACCGACGGCATGACTATCAAGGACTACAGTACCATACTCCAGTTGTTCTATACCCCGGCTGTTCTATACCCCGCGCGGTCTATACCCCGCGTGTTCTGGGGCGGTATCCACCCGGCCCCCTGGCCTATCACCCGCTCCTTGGAACCCGGATTGACCAATCAGTTTAGATGTGGGTATCGGCCTGGGCGACCCGAAGAACATGGCCCTTACGAGGTGTTTCATTCTTAGCCACACTTGTTGAATGGTGATCACTAAGTCCTGACGGTCGGTAGACTCGAATATTCAAGACTTCCTCGACCCTGGGGCTGCCCGTGACTTGGTCAAGACCCATCCGTTATCGTCACTATCATATTTATACCCCCTTGCTTGGAGCCAAGTGCTAGAGCCATGGCAACGATGAGCAGTTCCTTCGCGTCGGGTTCAAGGATGATGGGACCTAAGATGCGGGGAACCCAACCGTGCCCCCGCGCCTATTTGTTCTTACATAATTCTGGATCTAGTCCCGGCCGCCACTATGCTAGAGCCTCATAAGTACCCAATTCGCTAGAATACATTCCTCTTCCTATCTGTGAGAAGGGCCGAATAAGCAAGCTTATGGCTGTCCATCTCCGAGCATCTCCCCGACTACGAGTGAGTGTTTGGCTGGCTCCAGAGATGAGCATATGAGAATGGTATAGGTTCCTAATGAGATATATAAGTAAGCCTGTTCCGGTAACACAAAGCCTCAGGTTCTTGCTGACTCGTCCTAACTTTCACCTTAGTCTCTGTCTATAATCTGCCATGTTGTCCTCAGTTATACTCAGTTTGGCTGCGGTAAGTCCTTTGCTTCTCGCAGCCCAGGCGCAGGAAGTCATTACCGATGACACTTTTTTCTATGGGCAATCCGAACCCGTTTATCCTACTCGTATGTAATCAACGAACAACATGATGACTATTAGGCTAAGTCGTACCTACAGCCGAAACGCCCGAACTAGGAGCGTGGGCAGATGCCGTCAGTAAGGCGAGACAGTTCGTCAGCCAATTGACACTGGAGGAGAAGGTATACTGGCCCTTGACATACCTATTGGCCTTCTGTTTCTGACAGAGACCTTACAGGTGAATCTTACTGCTGGTGCCACATCTCAAACTGGTTGCTCTGGCTTCATCCCGAATATAACCAGGGTAGGCTTCCCTGGAATGTGCTTGACGGATGCCGGCAACGGGATCAGAGCAGCTGACTATGTCAATTCGTGGCCTGCTGGGCTGCATGTTGGTGCAAGGTAGGTTCATCTCTGCTGAACTGGGGACACTCATGGACCTGACGCTGTGTATTAGTTGGAATAAGGACCTCGCCCATCAGAGGGCTCACTATATGGGCAGCGAGGCGAAGATTAAGGGGGTTAACATCCTCCTCGGACCATTCATTGGCCCTATTGGTAGGGTTGTCACAGGAGGTCGTAACTGGGAAGGTAAGCAGCTGCACCTCTTGCGAAAACCTGAAGAGCGAAAATCGCTAACTGAAAGGTGAAAGGCTTTTCCGTAGACCCATACCTTAGTGGTGCACTGGTGCATGAGACGGTATCGGGTATCCAGAACGCCGGTGTCGTCGCGAGTACAAAGGTAAGCAAATGACTGGATGCGTTGGAAGCGAGCGTTAACCGAAAAGCTCATAGCATTTTATCGCCCAGGAGCAAGAAACGCATCGGCTGCCCACGCGTGTTGATCCAATGGCGCAGAGTGTCTCTTCTAACGTCGATGACAAGACTATGCACGAGCTTTATCTATGGTGAGCAATGAGTCTGAACCCCCCTGTGGTATCTGCGGTCTAACGTACCAAGGCCATTCTACGATGCCGCAAAAGCAGGAACGGCTTCAGTCATGTGTTCATACAACCGAGTCAATAATTCCTATGGCTGTCAAAATAGCAAAGCTATGAATGGACTTCTGAAGGGGGAACTAGGTTTCCAGGTGGGAATTTCCTTTCTCTGCTCTCATTCCGCCAATCTAATTAATGTACTAGGGATTCGTCGTCTCTGACTGGGGTGCTCAAATGTCGGGGGTCGCCAGCGCTTTGGCAGGCCTTGATGTCGCCATGCCGAATGGCGCAGGAAAATGGGCTGGCAACCTGTCACTTGCCATCAACAATGGCTCAGTCCCAGAATCTCGACTAGACGATATGGCAACAAGGTAAACCCCCGAACAAATTTCGCGGAAAGCGAAGCTTACCATTTCCGTCTAGGGTCCTTGCGTCATGGTATAAAATGAAACAGGACGAGGACTTTCCAGCTCCAGGCTATGGCATGCCAGCTGACCTTACCAAGCCGCACGAAGTCGTCGACGCGCGAATCAAAGGTGCCAAGCCCACCCTGTTTGATGGAGCAGCTGAGGGTCACGTCCTTGTGAAAAACTCGAAGGGTGCCTTGCCCCTGGATTCGGGTCGGATGAAACTGGTCTCACTATTCGGGTACTCTGCCAAGGCGCCGAACTACAACACTCCGGGGGGAGCGGATAGCCCCTGGCGATTCCCCCCATGGGCTATGGGTCTTCAAGCCGCAAACGCGACAGAAGTTAACATTGGCTGGATGGGTAACCTTAGCATCTCTTATACTGACATAGCCCCTAATGGCACGTTGGTGTCTGGCGGAGGATCTGGAGCATCCGCTCAGGGCCTTATCAGCACCCCGTTCGACGCTCTGATTTCCCAATGCCAGGAAGACGGGACGGCACTATTCTGGGACCTAGAGTCGGGAAACCCGGACGTAAACCCCACATCGGACGCATGCATCGTGGTCGGCAACGTCTGGGCAACCGAGGGCTACGACAGACCGACTCTGCGCGACAAGTTCACGGATGGGCTAATCGAGAGCGTCGCGAGCCAGTGCGCCAGCACCATCGTCGTATTCCACAATGCCGGTGTCCGACTTGTTGACAGCTTCATCGACCATCCCAACGTCACCGCCGTCATCTTTGCTCATCTACCAGGCCAGGAGAGCGGCAAGGCACTGGTATCACTCCTGTACGGCAAGACCAACCCATCCGGTCGTTTGCCGTACACAGTGGCTCGCAACGAGGCTGACTACGGGCGGGTCGCCGAGCCCGACCTGACGCTTCCGGGTGATCAATATGGGATGTTCCCGCAGTCTGATTTCAGCGAGGGCGTGTTCATCGATTATCGCCACTTCGACGCTAGGAACATCACCCCTCGCTTTGAGTTCGGTTTCGGTCTGAGCTACACGACGTTCGACTATTCGGACCTGTCTGCCTCAACGGTATCGGACGCATTGCAACCGTACCCTACCGGACAGGTCGTCGAAGGCGGACAGGAAGACCTCTGGGATGTCGTGGCTGTTGTCAAAGCTACTATCACGAACTCGGGCAAGCTGGACGGCAAGGAGGTCGCGCAACTATATCTCGGTATCCCCGAGGAGAGCACGCCGGCTAAGCAACTGCGAGGTTTCGAAAAGCCCCTGATTCCGGTCGGCGAAACGGCGACTGTAAGGTTTGAGCTCACGAGGAGGGATCTGAGTGTCTGGGACGTCGAAGCTCAGAAATGGCTTCTACAGAAGGGTGATTATCAGGTGTTCGTGGGGAGAAGCAGCAGAGATCTGCCTCTCCTTGGAACTTTGACGATATAAAGACGGGATGGTAGATAGGGTTAAGGCGATATGTACCCTTGGCGTAGTGGCTTAAGGCGAAGAGAGAAAAGTTCACAAGAGATCCATATACCTCCGAACACTAACAATATATACATGGCTGCAAAATGAAATCAATTTTGGTCCAGAGATGGTGGAGAGCTATGCTTCTTTAAGCGATGATTCACCATAATATCATTGGATTATGTATTGCTTATTCAAAGCGAGTAGTTCGCTCGCAGCACTCACTGGCGTGCACCACGAGCCGTACCGAAAATTCCTTCGAAGCCCCGTTGTGGAAACTCAGTACTACTTAACACAGCTCCTCGTAGTATCTATAACCACAATAGCGTACTTCTGCACCTATCACTAGATAGGTACTCGGCGATTCGAGGCCGTGTCTTGTCAGCGCCGTAGACCTGAAAAACTCGATCGTATTTGCCCGACTTTCGCGCAGCAGCCATGGGTTTGCGAAAGAAGAAACCAGTACCATCGAGAGTCTATAAGAACCGAGACTGGGGTTAATGAAGGATCTCGAGCTGCACAGATCAAGATACTAGGGGACGGAGAAGGAAAGAAACACAGATAATACATGGAACAAAGCAAAGTCAGTCCAAGTTAAAGCACCACCGTACAGCCATTGACCCCCACCAATGGTCTTCCCAGCGAGTACTCGCTGGAAGTAGCCGAGGTACTTGGGAAGACGATCCTTGACCCAGTCTTTGTCACGGCGAAGGTTTTCTTCCTTTTGTTCTTCGTAGTACAGAGTTATGACACCAGGGCGGTGACAATTGTGCACCTCGTTGCTAAAGCTATCGAAGGCGGTAAGGGCAAGCGCATTGATCTTGTGAGATCACCACCCTGATTCGCCGCCAGACTCAGTATCGGCCCTAGATACAGGAGGATGCTGGGAGTTGAGGAACAACCAGGTCGCCATGCTTCATGATAGGAGGGGCTAGCGGAGGACAATTCTAGTCATCGCCGGGTGTTTTTGTTCGCTGATGTAGCTATCCAAGTTATCTATTCCGTCTTCCATATTGGCAGTGTCCGAGTAGGGTACTCCGGCTTCAGCGAAGCATACACGGATGTCTTCGCCACGGCCTAGGATGATATGCCAGTAGACAAGCTCGTACTGAGCGCCCTCTCTGCGGTCCGATTGTGCCCCTGCCATGTTGGTGGCTCTGTAAGGAACCGGTAAGACAAAAGGTGCAAACGATCATAGCCGTTCGGGATTTACATGATTCAGATGGGTGTAATCGGGTCAAAAGATGCACTTACTCGCTTTCTTACCCGTATCCTATACGACATAACACACCTCCTTATAATCAAATGACGTCTGGGAAACCGTGCAGATGGAGGCGGGGTAGAAAGGGAGAGTGCCCTGAGCATAAGATTGATCAAATCACACCGCCGCACAGGTTGCATCAATAAATCAGGTCTCATTGTTGAGGTTGCAGCCTACTGGCCGCTTGCGATGCAATGTCAAGTGCACTAACCCAAGCATAACACACAGTGGACTTATGTGTAGATGAGCACTGTAAAAAGCAGCGAGCCTGTTGCTGATGTTGTGCTGAGTTGGCCATCGATGACGCTATATCTATTAATCCAAATTCCCGGATCTGATATAGGGGTCCCGTCCCGGAGTCTGTCCCGGCAATTTTCTCGCTACAGGCAGCTATGATGCAGCCGCCAGGCCTCTTAATTTGACACGCGTTCGCACGACTCTCAGTTTGGACGATCTGGCGAGCTAAGATTCCCGGACCTCGTGCTAACTAGTTATCATTACCTTTTAGACCATAGTCGAGGGAAATTCGAAATTCATTCAGTTGAAGTCTACTTATCAGTTTCAGGGGCTTTTTGCATTTTACGAGCGCATCAACCGAGACCAAGGCATTCTCTAGCCACAGTATCCGGTTATACTCTTTTCGAAAATTCACGGCGATCTTTCCACATATCTTGTTTTCTGTTCCTGGCTGGAACCACTTGTTGCTTTACCTTAACATATACCCCCTATTGATAAATGCCCCATTGGTCAACCTAAGGCACGAATAGTATTTTGGGCTTTTTATCTAAGGCTGCCAGCCACTGTCCATTTTACCACTCGGTTTGTATCACGCCGGTTCGCATAAACTACCTTTCCACTAGATCAAGCTAGTTCTACAGCGAATATGCTATCGTAACCTTCTCACAGCCGATACGATAGTTCGTTACACTTAACTGCTATTCATACTGTACCGGTCAACTTGGCTACTCGATGGCTGTAGCTGAAGAGATGATCACAACAATTTTTATTCTGATTTTTAGAACACGAGATGGAAAGACAAGGTATGTGACATACCTACTAGACGCGATCAAGCTATTCAGATACGGCCGTGTATGCAAGTTCATGTAAGCACGGTATCCAGTGATGAAGCTAGGGCGCCACGAATTGCATCTAGGGTGGCTGGGTATTACCCGCGGTCGTCTGCCCTGGCGCGCCCTTTGCAGCCACCGATTCTTCCTTGCCGGGGCGCCGACTTCCTTAGCGTCGGGATCCCTTGCCGTAGCCGATGCATGGGACGCCCAACCATTCGCTCGTCAGTGTGAATTTCAACTGGCTGGAGAGTGCCTCCGCTCACCCGTCTAACCGGGAGAGCTCCTTGCCAGTCTGCTTACATACCATTGAACTCCTAACTATTATGCTTGCGTGGCTACCATGACTTCATCCCCAAGATCGGCTGGCTGATTTTTCATCTCGCTTGTGTCCAGAGACAGTCACTAACCGTGTGACGCAGGTGGAACAGGCAACAATCAGCGACACGAGCCCGCTACCTTGATCCTGCTTCAGGGGAGTTTTCTTACCGTATTAAATACTTCATGGTGGATCACAGGTCATTATCGGTCGCGGAATCTACTAAATCTACTTAAACATTTAAACAACCTGTCGGGATCTACATACTCATAGTCTCCCAAGTTCCTTACGGTTGGACTTTCATGGTAGTAAGTTTCACAGTCCACACTTCCGTACAACCAGAATTACCGGAATGTCAACTTGGAATGCTTGAAAGGAAGGAACGACTGTTTCGAAACCATAAGAGTCCGACGTCTTTTCTCAAGTTATGTTGATGAAGATCGCCGCTCACCCCATATGTCGAGACGCCATTGGATAGCGCTTCTATCATCCAAAAGGTCCTTGATCGCATGGTCACTGGAGAGGACGATCATGGTTCTACTCCCTAACATTAGGTTGTATACTGGTCCTTATTTCTGCGCCCATTTCTGGAACTCCAAATGGACGTCGTACTCAGGGATCTATGAATCATTAGCTATGGCAACAGCAGATCCTGTGCTATACCCGAGCGATTGAGAGCCTTACCAGATGGGGTTTCTTAAGATGGGAATAGTGGGAGGGCCTATGGGAAGGCCCTTCCGCTGTGGTCCAATCTGGCGAAGCTTCCGGAAAGCATAATGAACAAAACAATTGCCACAGTTAGGCCGAGCGCGAGAAAAGGTTGCATAATGTGTGGAAAGTGTAAATCGTCTTGATTAGTTCACGGCTCCAGGGAACAGTGTCTAGGAACCGTTTTATATAACGTGGGAGACTCGGAATAACGTTATTCCGAGACTGCCTACTGGATACTGGCCGTGATGACTAAGCAAGCTACCCCCTTTTCTGCAGCAACAATAATCAGAACTTTCATGGCTGGGGAAGCTGTATACGTCATTGCCCTCCTTTACATTGATTGAAGCAGAATCGCATTCATGTGGTAGCAATAGGTTCGTTATTACAGCATATATCAACGCTTTCGGTGAATGAGATGTGCCCTGAGCGGTCTCACCAGCCTGTTCCCATACGAGGTCATCCGGTCAGGTTTACGTTGCAGATCTGCGGCTTAAACATCTACAGCAAGTTTCTTTGCTAATCAGTGTCTGTACGAGTTAGCAGCGTGGTTTTCGCTCGCACCAGCTAGCCTGCCCACAAGCTGTTCCCCAGAATCGGGGTCACATAATCATCCCATGATTTTCCAATGATCCTCGGGTAGCAAATCCGAGATAACATGATCATTCCGCTGATTCTCTGACCAACGTTGCGTTGGAGTCTTGCATTCCTACATCGGGTAAAGGCCACGGGGCACAACAGCTGTTTTCTTCTCGGTGAGTGAGTGGCACTACCACCAAAGGATTTAATAATGCATTGACCTTCCCAATGCTAGGTCGCTTTGGTTACCCAATACAGTAGTAATATACTACCATGCTGTTGGTACATCTTGTTCTTTGCATCCCACTCTTCGGCTTTGGCACCAGCCTCCGTAATTCTACTTGGCGTTAAGGATGTTCAACAGAAACGATACTTGTTGACTTCATTGCAACATTTTTAGGTATGTCTTCGGTTGTAATACTGGATGTGCGCAGAGATGGAGGTTAACGTATGCTGATAATCTATGCAAGCTCCAGGTTATCCAGGATTCGGCTTGGTTCAGCATCCTTGGCCGACGGTTAGCCTCTTCTACATAATAACTTGGAACATCACTGATGCGGCACAGCTAGGGGCAGTCGTTCGCCCCACCATTCGAGCCTCCAAAACCTAGGTGTCTGCAGAAGTGTAGGGATATGCTCAGCGATTGCTGTCATGCGTATACGAGAAACACACGTTCAGCCACAACGCAACCTTTGTCAGAGAAGTGCTTTCCACATGCCTTCAATTCTTAATGTCTACTAGGCTCCGTGTAAACTTGCTCCACCCCTGTGTCGGTCAGATGGTATACAAATAGATTGCCAATTACCAAGCCTACATAAAGGATACTGAGGAAGGTCACTATGTCACCATACGCGGCGGAAAACGGGCAACCTGATGCAAGACAGGGTACCTGATAGGATGGTATCAGCGTCCCTGTGACTTTCAATGTGTTACTTGCAAAACTGTAATATTCGGCAAGTCCACTCGACCAAGCCTAGAACCCGAAATCTGGTATTGAAGGTAAAGGCTACATCTCCAAATGACCGGAGCAGCGGTATTCGTTCCTGACCGAAAGGCCAAGTTCCAATGAGTGCTTTTGAAGTGCATGGGTGAACCAAATGGGTGTGTCGCCCGCCCTGGCCCTTCTTGCGTGAAGATGTAGACACGACGTTTGAAATGAGCTCCTAGATCAACTCCGCTTCAACAATACCTTCACCACCATTTTCAGGCACCCAGAATTTGCTGACCCTCAAGCCTGCCTTCGATAACAAGGCCTCCCATTGGCTTTCGGTCCGCTCCTGCGCTGCGTGCATAGTCATCATTTGCAGATCGAACCCTGACAGAAACAGAGGACATCCCCGATCGGGAAGGATGAACTCGTTCAACAACAGCTTTGAATACCCCTTTCTCATAGCAGCGGTGGTCTGAGCGAGGATTTTCAGGCACATCTCGTCGGACCAGTCATGCATGATGAAATGGAAGAAATAAACGCGTGCACCTAATACTTAGTTAACATGTCTTCCAAAATCTTTGTATTGTGGGCACATACTTACCTACGATGGGTTGCGGGGTAAAGAAGTCGTACTTAACTCTTTCAATGCCCAGATCAAGCTGCTTGATGTCATCGATAACCACAGGAAGATCCTCAAGCACAAGCCTCCCTTTCTGGTTTGGGAACTTGTTCTTGAATGCTTGAACATCGTGCCCACGACCGCCGGCAATATCGACTAGGAGGACGTTGCCATCAGCCTCTACGGCACCTTGGAAGACTTGCGCTTCCACTGGCCACCATTCCACCCAGCTGGGTCGACTGCCTCGGATCCCGGTCATACAGACATTGAAGTTGTTCATGACATCTGGTGCCATATGCCATGACTCAAATGCCTCTTTGTCTGTTTGGAACGCATACTGGAAAAGCCCCTTCCTTGGATCTTCGGGCGGGCGGTATCCGGTTTCTTTGAAGAACGGTGACATTTTGGTTGCAGACGTCGTTCCTTGGTCCCAGCTGCGCGCCGAGTTAGCCAACTCCATGCAAATGATATCATATAGTTCCTCGTATTGGTGTGTGGGGCTTAATATAAATGTAGCATCCGTGGTGCCTAGGCAATATCCAAGCCTAAAGAGGTACGGCAGGCCAGCTGTTCCCTCGCATAACTGCCCGAGAGGGATGACATTTTCTTCAACGGGATGCAGATGGACTTCTGGAAGGTTCTCAAGACAAATTTTAAGATGTATCATTTAGTGAAGGATCCTACTTACAAGTGTATGTGGGTTGCTTCAATGGGTGGAGCGCACATGGCATTAGTGATAGGGGTTGCATTCCAGTAGTACTTGCCGGCGGCCTCTTGAACAAATCCGAGGCCAGAAAGTGGACGCAACAGGCGAACTGTGATCATCAATACCTGGTATAACCGGTTGCTGTCGGTTTCAGGCTTACCAATAAGTGCCTCAGAAGCCCCTGAACCGGCCGCGAGATCAGTAACAGATACTGGCTCAGAGCTTCTAGCGATGAAGTGGAAGAGTTTCAAGTCAATAGCCACACGAGCCGCAGCGGCAAACATGGGCTGGGGAAGCAGTCAGTTACTGAATGCCCTTGAGTATATCGGGAAGGTTGAGATTTTGGAAAGATATTACATAAAAACAAAGTTCCATAGCAGCATCCTCGGGCTTCTGCAGGCCCCAAATGACTTGTTTGCTGAGATGGAGTGCTCGGGTTTTGGCCTTTTCATCTGATGCAAAGCTTGGCTCTTTGGAAAGAGATGCGAGCTCATCGATTAGGTGGACGACTTCGGACGACATACTTCGAGTTTTGTACTTTGGCGGCGAGAAATGGGGCAGGAAATGAATCGACAGAGTCAGAACAATGATCAGGAACCCACCAAGGACTTCCCGTGCAAAATCCTCATATATACTTCTCAGGTTACGTGAATTCAGGATGTTGGTCCAATGATGCGGATCGGTTAGATACGAAGAATGGGGGGGCCATGTAGCTCAGGGGGATTGCAGCAGCCGCGTAGTCTTATGTAGCAGTAGGAGCATACTGTCCCAGCTGCCCCCCCTTTCGGCCCGCAGCACTCCGGGGGGTCAATCACATGCTCTGCATTGCCCAACTCTACTTCTCACACCTCCGAGAGGCCCATACTTTTATGATAGATCCCATACCATTCTCGCCCCTTAAACCATACAACTTCATCTAGTCGTATTTTCCGCTTAAGTCAACGAGAGAAACGGCAGAATCAGATGCACACCAGAACGATAGTCTGGCGACGACCATCGAAGTCGTGGCGTGGCCATTAGCATCGCTGACGATTATAGTTGTTAACGTACGATTCTACCCCCAGGCGTTCATTGTGCGCCACATAGGGTGGGATGACTGGATTATGTTACTCGCAATTGTAAGAGCCGATCGTTTTAAGATCAGCTATTTACTATTTTGCTAACGGAAAGCCTTTACCCGAATAGGTGCGGATGCTAAGAAATACTTGCTTCGTTCAGGTTTCAGTTCACTATGGATTAGGTCGCCACCAGCCCACACTCCCTGTTAAGATGCAGTCCAGGTAATTAATAGGACTATATGTCTCAGCCGTCATCTATGATGGCCTATATATTTGGCCGCATATCGTTTGCGATGCTGCCTTTAAACCTAGCAGGCGTTTCGCAATCTCGACGCGTCCTTCTCTATGGGAATCATCTTATCCCAATTTGTTGCCAACAGGCTCTGTTTCATTTTCATTCCGGTCCAATGCAGGCCAATCCAGTTGCTTTGGGATAAACGGCTGGACAATACCTTCTGGGATCTGAGGGTTCAAGAGTATTTCGGATATTTCGATAGCGGTCGGTTCGGCGGAAAAGGTTAAAGATCTGTGAAAGCTGACAGAACGTACAGCCCTGAATTCTGCTACCCATATCCGAACATAAAGCTCATTATAAGGGCTCCTCTGGCAGTTCTAATGAGCCTTATTATCTTGTGGGTTTCGGCCATGCTTGACCCGTTCTACATTTATTATATCACTGCTACTCCCGCTTCTAAAAGGCTGACGTCGGTCAAGCGCCAGTCTTGAATTATCCGTGGAGACAACCTTCTTAGCATCCATTGGGAGTCGTAAAAGTTACAGCTATAATCAAAGGTCGAAGTAGCGCAATCCAGTGCGCTAACTACCCCTATAAAGTGAATTAACAGCCATCCACCGCTACCTCAAAAATATATGGATGGAACCGGCGAAATCTCCATTGGATAGCTCCCGGTAAACGCTGGTAGATGCTTAAAGGTACAATATTTTGCCAATATTTTCTATGTAAAAATATGTACCTCTGTATTGGTCTGTACCTTGGCCCGGGCCTTACCTAATCCCGGTACCGCCCCCAGCCGGCGAAGTAATTAGGGTATATTATCAGCTATATATTTTTGTACGTAAGGCTATAATTTATTTCATATGGGTAATCCATTTATCCCCGATGACCTTGAAGGTATGGCATATTTATTTTAAAAATGGTTAAATGGGTAAATTGGGCATGACGGTTGCGCAACAGAGTTTCGCGACTGGTCGACTTCGGCTAAGTTGCTTGGATCCCTAGCTATAATACTTCGCATCTGGTTATATGATACAGGTAAGCTTACCCCGTGATTGCCGAATGGCATCGCTGTATTAACATGCTTCCAGCGTCGAAACTACTTTGTAATCATTGCCGCCTCAATTCTCACACTGAAGCCGTTTACCTCGAAGCAGAATAAAACCACCGTTCCGTCTGGTGGTTCATACTGTCACAGTTAGGCTGATCGGAGGAAAGGTTACATAAGGTGCGGAAAGTGTTAATTGTCATGAGTGATCAGGGCTCGAGAGGGCGGTGGCTAGAAAGCTCTTTATATAGTGTGGGAACCCCGGAATAACGTTATTGCAGGGTGCCTACAGTGTAGATGACTAAGCAGTTGCCCCTATTCTGCGACACATACGGTATGAGTAATGTCAGATCACGTCGGGCGAAGGGCTACACTTCAACGGATTCACGCACCGGATGGAATTTCCCTTGACTTTTGACTGGCATGAACTCTCCCAGTATCGAGGCCGACCCAAGGCGGCTAGCTTCTCCAACACTCTGAAGCGAATGGCGGGAAGAACACTCGAAAAACTGCCAGTATCTCCATTGATATCCACAGGAACGGCCGAGTTATGTTACCACCTAAGTATTACAGGCACGTCCCAGTAGTGCTACATAGTGGGTAACAGGTATTCATACATATTGAGTATCTGCTTTCGAACAAGTTGTGTCGGCGCTTGAGCTTTGTGGCGTCTCTCGAACACTGATATAGCTCTAATAACAAGCCAACAGGCCTGTCACGTTCCACGAGACTTCGGGATATCCCATACGACTAAATAGACGTCCGATTCCAATGATACAATCTAGAATACTGTCGCTACTCTTCACCATTAGGGGAAGGGGTTAGCCTTCGCAGTCCGGTTATGCTATATGCCGAGCGTTTGGTCGTCTCTTAACCTACTTCTTCTCGATTACTATTGGGCGAGGACTTTTATTCAGATATGCCTATAACTAGGCACATGTTGCGATCACTTGAGAATCAAGTATTCTGTCCCGGCCATTCACGAGCTCCGGACTGGGATTGTAGTGCCGACTGGAGAACCACGATTTCTACGTACATTCCATGGGAATTGTTAATGCCGCCCCGGTCTAACATTATGTTGTATATGCTCTGAACGGGATCCCTGGAGAGAGTAGCTTAGAGCTTCAAGCAACATCCTTCGTACCGCTAGCAAGGCGCCATTTCGCTAAACAAATAACCATGATCTCACACCGAACGGTTGGTCTCAGATCATGCATCCACCCACCGAATCACATTGCTTCACCAGACGAAGCACTTATCAAGCCATCTTATGACTCATCGAATCTTTGAGGCTCCAAACTCCCTATACCTCATGATATTGCAAACTAGACCGTTTATGAACTCGATATTGCAAGGGTGAGTTAGTAGCCGAGTATCAGGTATTCGATCTGCGGCGGGCAACTAGGAGGCGTATTTTGGAGGGGGTTCCAAGTATAGGCGCCCTTCCCCCTTTTCCAATGTAGAAAATGTTAAGAGGAGGGATGAATGACTATGAAGTCATATCGATATTTTCCCTCATCAAGGTCCTTTCCGTCCAGTGGCTAGTCTTCCGCTCCCAGCACCGTATCCCGAAATCGAGCAATTACTCACAAGTCCCGAGGGGCCGCCGAACCAGAGTAGAGGAACGTGGATACAGGGATGAGGGTGCATGCATGAAGGGTGTTAAAGGGCCTAGAATATGGTTATATGTCTATACAAAAGGGGGGCGTCGGATTCCAGGTCAGGCAGGTCTCAGGGCGAATGGATTACCCTCCTCCAACCGAATCCAATACATTCATTCAAGAACTAGACCATGTAGACGGCCCGTTAATGGCGTCTCAGGAACTGCTCTCCTAAATGGATATCGGGGCGCCTAGAAACTCTACTTCTGCACAGGCCCAACCACGAGACGGGCAACCCCTACACTGCCAGTGATATGACTTTGCGTACCAGTATCTCGTGCTGTTCTTCTATACCAAGCCAAGAAAGGCCAAGCATAGTTGCTTATGCCCTCTTACATGCGGGCTCCTAACACAATACCAAGAGTAGAAGTGCCTAAACAGTGAAGTACCCAAGTCCGGTAACACATAACCACCGCATTCCCGGCAGAAGTTTTAATCACTCACCGAAGGAAAATGTATGACATAGGCCTAACTACCCCGAACAAAGAAAACACACCCTCCCAAGAGAAGGGGCCCCATACCAACGCCGGCATTCTATAAAAGCGCCGTCATCCCATGGCACCTCGCAGAATACATACATAATACCCCACGATAGATAGCACCGTGGCTCGACTCCCGGGGACAGTAGCTTATCGTAGTCTTTTGTTTAGGGGTTTTTGATGCCGCGTCTAGTTATCTATTATCTCTCCTTAGTTTCAAGAGCAGGGGTGGATGGTCCATAACATGGGTACGTGATCAATGGGCGGCGTACACCCATTCCCGCATGTAGAATGGCAACATCCCTAGCTTCGCCGTAACACACCTCCCCCAGAATATGAAGACGAAGATGCACATAGGTCCTTAACAACTCAGCTGCAGCCAAGCCACGAACTTCATAGACCTAGAAAGTGTAAGAAATTAACGGTCTACGCGTGGCAGAGAATGGTTAGGACGCTAGGAATCAATGTGTGAACGGATAGTTCAGAAGAGGCTGGCACAAGGTATGCCAACGGCAAAGCGGCCCCTCTCGTTGATCGTCATGGTGTCTCAGAATCGTAGTTTACACGCGCTTTCCAGTCCGTCTACCGTTTTAACTCCCACCGCACGGTCTACCGTAGCGCAGTGCTATGCCGTCTGAAGTAAGCTGCCGGGCAACAGGCCACCAACCACAAACCTAACCATAACACAGTGGACCGAGTAATTATGCGTAGAAGTTGACGGTCTGCATGCACAGTTAGCTTCAGACACCACAGACTGATAGATGATTCCATAACGACAGATCACGCGACGGTAACTCACCTCCTTCTTCTTGGCCTGCACCTCGGCGATGGCGTCGACGTAGTGCTCATGGCTGATCTTGTTCTTGCCGGAGCGGAGGGCGATCATGCCGGCCTCAACGCAGACGGCCTTGAGCATGGCGCCGCCAAACTCGTCGGTGCTGCGCGCGAGCTCGCCCCAGTTGACGTTAGCGTCGACGCGCATCTTGCGCGAGTGGATCTTGAGGATCTGGGCGCGCGCCTCCTCGTTGGGCAGCGGGAACTCGATCTTGCGGTCCAGCCGGCCGGACCGCAGCAGCGCCGGGTCGAGCACATCCACGCGGTTCGTCGCCGCCAGCACCTTGATGCGGTCGTCCGACGCGAAGCCGTCCAGCTGGTTCAGCAGCTCCAGCATCGTCCGCTGCACCTCACGGTCTCCGCTCTTCTCGCTGTCGAATCGTTTCGTGCCTACGGCGTCCAACTCGTCGATGAAGATGATGGCCGGCGCCTTCTCCTTGGCTAGCGCGAAGCAGTCGCGCACTAACTTAGCACCGTCACCTATGAACATCTGCACCAGTTGCGGACCGGCGAGCTTGAGGAACGTCGCGTCCGTCTGTGCGGCACAGGCTCGTGCCAGTAGAGTCTTGCCGGTACCGGGAGGGCCGTACATCAGTGCACCTGCCGAGGCCCGTCAGAAATCATACCACAAAGTGTGATGGCAGTTAAAGGAAGCAGAGTACTCACCTTTTGGCGCCTTGATGCCGATCTTCTTAAAGCGCTCAGCTTCCTTCATGGGCCAGACGATGGCCTCAACGAGTTCTTCTATTTGCTTATCTAAACCACCAACATCACTGTACTTCTCCGTAGGCTTCTCGTCCACCTCCATAGCCTTGACTCTGCTGTCATACTCGGCTGGTAGGGTGTCGAGGATCAGGTACGAATCTTTATTGACACCGATGAGGTCGCCAGGCTTGAGACTGTTGTGGTCAACTAGGCCGATCAGAGGTAAAAAGATGGTCTGTCTCGTGGAAGTCTTGATGACGGCAGACTTGCCCACTCTCGTTGCGTCCAGGTCGATGTTAGCACCTTCTTCAGAGGATTCGGCCGTGGGATCAAGGTCGAGCAGCTCAACGACGTTTCCAACTAGATAGGGTAGCTGTCTATGCAAAGAGTTAGCCGCCCAGCCACGACTACTAGGGGTATATGGTAATATGGTAGGTATATGGCAATATGGTATATGGCATACGGCATATGCATGGTTCACTGACCTGTTGTTGGCGATCTTCTCCATGTTCTCTTTGATCTTCTCGCCCATGGTGGCCTTCTCGTGTGATAACCGCTGGAACTCGCTCTTCATGATCCTGGCATCGTTCTCCAGTAGACGTTTCCGGGTCTGTAAGTCTTGGGTGCTGAGACTCAGGATCTCCTCATCTAGGATCTCTTCCTCCTCCGGCTGGGCGTCCTTCATCTCGGCATCTCCATCCTTGTTGGTACTGCTGCCCTCGTTGTTTCCGTCGTTACCCCGACCGTTGTCCTTCTGGTCCTTACCATCATCGGATCCGCGGCGGGCGACGCCCTCGGCATCTTGTGTACTTGACATGGTGATGGATGGGTCGCTTGTGTTTAGAGGTAGAAGGTATCAGCTTGAAAAGCTAGTCGACGAGAATTAACGGGCAGTGATAGTGATAGAATTAATATGGCGCCGAGCGACCTCCAAAACTTTGCTAGTAGTAGGAGGGCTGTCCTCGAAATGTGAGATGCACGAAGTTATGGGAATGTGTGGATGGTGGATGGATGATTACCTCAACTTAGTACTGACTTCATTGGTACAAGTCCTCTAGAAAGAGGCGGACCAAGAGCTTCACCTGTATGTAACATAAGCTGGTGCAGACAAGGCAGGCGTCAGGTCGCGTAATCCAGCCTCATGCATTTAAACGAGATGCCAAGACCAAACCTGGAAGCATCTGAAAACTCCCTTTTGGCACCACAGAAAAGATTGGTTTACTGCATGTTGCGGGTACAAGAAGCAGCTTCCCCCCGGTACATTACCGAGGTGGGGCCTGAAGCTCCAGTCAGCAGTCGTCATCACCTGAAGCTCGGTCGAGTCTTGAGCTTCGTTTGCTTCGGTTTGATTCCTCCCAGCCGACGCGTTTGTACACCACCCGTTGCGTACCTATTTATGGCATAGCATAGCCAATTTTACTGAGAGAAAAGCGAAATCTACAGTGGAACTCGCTCCTGTTCCCACTATAGCTGTGAACCAGGACTACATACCATCTCTCTCTCTCTATATATATATATATATCTATACATTTATATTATATATGCACATATATACACTTGTGCTCAAAGACTTCGTTCAAAGTGGCTGGCATTCTTTGGGCGCGAGGACCGGCTGCACCGAGGACTGCCTCTGCTGTTGGTGTTGGTGAGATGACGGCCGAATCTCCTTCACCTGCGCAGCCCAAGTTGACACCCCAGTTCTGCTTCTCGACAGTAGCACTCCGAGGTGCGAACACCCACCCCGAACACCATGCCCTTCTACTCTAGTTCTTTCCGTCCCTGACATCTTCCCCTTAGACTTTCTGCGCTTATCCCGTGCTGCCGTCGACGACTCCATTACACAAAACCTCAATGCGCTCGTGACACCTTCTAAGTTGGGTTTCGACCCGACATCTACTTCAGTCCGAACACCGCGTGCGTCGCGGACAGCTATTGATCCTCAGGCATGCCGGACATTTAAGGAGAAAGTCCTCTTCCCCTCATGGCAGTCACGGTCCGATGTCTTAACGTACTGCGCCTACGTGGCTACGAGCCCCGACCCTGACGACCCGGAGACGGCCTTGCGGGAGGCCGAGACGGAGAGGAGTCGCGAAAGGACGGTGGACGAGCGACTGGATCCATACTCAGGGCGCTACTTTCCGAGGGAACCGCGCACCGAACGGCTCGCCATGCTCCTGAGACAGGAGCGAGGCGTGGAAGCGATTGTCAGGTCGCGGACGTGGGGTCTTGTCCGGGAACGGTGCGACGACAGCGCCGAGGACGCCGAAGAGGCCCTTAACCGTTGGCGGGAAGGTAGGGAACGTCAAGGCCCAGTGTTAAGCAGGCGCTGATAATTGGTTCCTGATGTGCGTAATGTATATATAGCTGTAATTTTAGACTTGGGAAGACTATCACCACCTTTTGCACTGGGTTATGAGCGAGGGCAATTGCACGCTTTGTGGACCATGAGGGGGGGGTTTCGAGTGGCTCCTCGGCCAGTTCTCAGGATACATCAGTAGACTCTACATTATGTATCTCATACCTGGTCCATGTAGATCGATTCCAAGGAGGGCTGATACTGGTTAGTGCAACATCTCTCCTAAGTATTTCCAGCGGGTAGATGCACACGTACGAAGTACATATTCCCTAGAGCTCGGCTGACTTCAGTTACACGGTGACCCTGGCCTATCGAGCTCAGCACGAAACACTTAAAAAGCACCAAGCATTAACTGCTTTTGGAACCAGCACCACAACTTCACCACCAACACCGCCACCATCACCGCCACCAAGTCACCCTGGTGTCTTTAAGCTTTTCCATCTCGGGATTACTTATTATCGCTGCCCGTCCCAACCCCTGTAATCATATTCCGTGTAAGAAGTACCAAAGTAACGAAGTATCTATTTTTTCGTATGCAATTGCTAGACCCCTCCGTCCCACTAACTGGCGCCGCATTTCAAGATCAATTTGGTCGTAATGTAAGGTACCAGACCCTTCAAACATTTGTTAACTCTTGTCCTCTTACGTACACAGATATGAACAGTTCACTTCCACCTGAGCCATATAGGTAGGCATCAGTTATTCAACAAATACTCGTTCTCTGAGGAGTTCCTCCGGAACTTCTAGACGGGCCCTCCGCTTATTTCCTCGCCGGATTTTCGTTGCGCTGCCGTGCACCGTGGGCCTCGGTCCGCTATATAACGACACCAGCATAAGAACAGTCACCAAGTGGAATCCCGTGGAGCACCGTCCTAGCCCTTGCCTTGCTTGCCATTAGTGAGCTCTGGAGTCACCCGAAATCGACACATACGCTGAGACCTTAGCTTTTAACAGCCATTTACTCAGCATTAAACCTCACGAGCACCCCCAGTCGAACCGAACAGCTTGCGGCGCTCGAGGCGCAACCATAAACCACCACCGTCCCGAACATGCCGCAACCCCTCAGTGCGAAAGAGCAGTCGCTCTTTCGCCAGGTTATCCGCAACTATGAAGACAAGCAATACAAGAGGGGCTTAAAGGCAGCCGAACAGATCCTCAAGAAGAACCCCAAGCACGGGGACACAATGGCCATGAAGGCCCTCATAATGAACCAACAGGGCAAGACTGAAGAGGCCTTCGCCCTCGCAAAGGAGGCATTGACCGCTGACATGAAGTCCCACATCTGCTGGCATGTCTACGGTTTGCTCTACCGGCACCAGAAGAACTTCGAGGAGGCCATCAAGGCGTACAAGTTTGCCTTGAGGCTGGAGCCGGAGTCCCACCAGATCCAAAGAGACCTTGCCTTCCTCCAGGTGCAGATGCGCGACTACCAAGGCTACATACAAAGCAGGACGGCCATGCTGCAGGCTAGGCCCCAGCTGCGACAGAATTGGACTGCTTTGGCCGTTGCCCACCACCTCGCCGGCGATCTTGCTCAAGCCGAGAAAGTCCTGACCACTTTCGAAGACTCGCTTAAGACCCCGCCGTCGAAGACGGACTACGAGAATTCCGAGGCTGTCATGTACAAAAATTCCATCATTGCCGAAATGGGTGACTACCAGAGGGCTCTGGACCACCTTGAAGCCATTGCGAAGCATAACCTTGACCGCCTGGCCGTCATGGAGCTTCGTGCGCTGTATCTGTCAAAACTGGGGAGGAAGCCCGAGGCTGCCGTGGCATATCGCGCACTTCTGGACCGGAATTCAGAACACCCTGACTATTACAACAAGCTAGTAGAAGCCCTCGAAATCAGCCCCGACGACCTAGCTGCCCGCAAAGCGGTGTACGACGAGTATGCTAATAAGAATCCCCGCTGCGATGCCGCAAAGCGTTTGCCGCTTGATTTCCTCGAGGGTAGGATAGATTAACTCCGATCCTACAGTCGAGTGTTACTGACTCGGAAACCAGGTGAGGCCTTTAAAGAAGCAGCAGAGAAATACCTGCGATACATGCTAGACAGGGGAGT
The DNA here is from genome assembly GCA_004155925.1 of Monosporascus sp. MG133. Taxonomy (NCBI): domain Eukaryota; kingdom Fungi; phylum Ascomycota; class Sordariomycetes; order Xylariales; genus Monosporascus; species Monosporascus sp. MG133. Next base: position 70,910 of record QJNX01000197.1, on the reverse strand, counting down.
GCCTTCAACATTCGCCAATCTCAAGCATCTATACGCCGACCCGTACAAGAAGGAAACCCTCTGCGCTTTGGCTCGAGAATACCTCCAGTCGACGCAGTCCCAAAACCCTAAGGATGAGGAGCACGACTCAGACTCGTTGAAAGGTCTACCCGCGGCCTTGTACTACCTCGCCCAACATTATAACTACCATCTGTCCCGCGATCTGGAAAAGGCGGTGGAATTCGTTGAGGAAGGACTTAAGATTGTCCCCAAGAGCGTCGAATTCCATATGACCAAGGCTAGGATATGGAAGCACATGGGCAACACTATGGAAGCTGCCAGAACCATGGACCAAGCCCGCAGTCTTGACCTGAAGGACCGATACATCAATTCCAAGACGGCGAAATACCAGCTAAGGAACGATGAGACGACTAAGGCACTACAAACTATGTCGTTATTTACGCGCAACGACGCACCGGGCGGCCCGATGCAGGATCTACTAGATATGCAGTGCGTATGGTACTTGACGGAGGATGGCGAATGCCAGGTGCGCACTGGGGACGTCGGCCTGGCTCTCAAGAGATTCCATGCGGTCTACAACATTTTCGACGTCTGGCAAGAGGACCAGTTCGACTTTCACAGCTTTACATTGCGCAAGGGGCAGATTCGTGCTTACGTCGACATGATCCGGTGGGAGGACCGTCTCCGCGAACACCCCTTCTACACCCGCGCGGCTCTCGGCGCCGTCGCCCTCTACATCGGCATGTACGATGCCAGGAAGATGGCCGGCGTCAACGGCTCCGCGGACGCCAACGGGGACGAGGCCACCGAGAAGAAAAAGGCCGCCAAGAAGGCGAGGAAGGAGGCACAGAAGGCGGAGCGGGAAGCCGCCGAGAAGATTGCAAAGCAAGACCCTAACAAAGCCAAGGCCCCTAACGGGGAGCCGGTGAAGCGGGATGATGACCCGAGAGGACACAAGCTCGCCGCAACACCGGACCCGTTGGCTGAAGCTACGAAATTCCTTGAGCCTCTCCTACAATACAGCCCGAAGCATATTGATGGCCAGATCGCCGGCTTCGAGGTCTACATGCGCCGGCGTAAGTTGTACCCCCTCATTCCAAATCCTGCTTCCCTCGTCGCTTCAGCAAACTGACTAACTGCTTTCAGAGAAATTTGTCCTCGCCCTTCGATGCCTGAATGCCGCGTTGGCCCTCGAGCCAGACAACGCCACCGTACACGAGCAAACTGTAAGGCTCCGGCAAGCGCTCAACCTGGTACTGGACTCGCTACCTCCCAAGGTGGCCGAGGTCCTGAAGACCGGCTTCACCGCCATAGATGCGTCGACGGACCTCCAGCAGTACAACACGGAATTCCGAAGCCGACACGCGGACAGCGCGCCGCACGTCATCTCGGCCATCAAGACGGCGGCTGTGCTGGGCTTCGAGGACCAGGCCAAGTGCGCGAAGGAACTGGCCGAGACTGTCCTGGAGGTGCCTAACGTGCACTTCGAGCAGGCCGAGGAGGTGGTCGGCATCCTGAGGCAGTGGCGCAGCGACGAGGCCGACGCGTTCAGGGCCAGGGCCCACGAGAAGTGGCCCCAGGTTACCGCCTTCGCGTAGAACGTGGAGCTCGAGCGCGACCTCCGCTCCATATTCCTCCCCAGGATGGGCTTCGCTCCGCCTCTAATCCGGCCGTGGACAAGGTACTACCTTGGATTCTAAGAGTGGTCTGTCGCCGGGCTACGGCACGTGCAAGGTGCTGGATACGGAGGGGTCGTCTATGGAAAATGGAAAGAGAGGGAGTAGAAAAGCGGAGGGTGAAGACAGAGCTCGTCTAGCCCTTCTTGTCACGTCTCATCATCTCGGAGTGTCACCATGGGTTCGGTGCCAGGAGTTCCAGACCCCGGTTTACATGAAATGGCAACGGGAAGACAGGAGGCGGACGGATAGAAGAACAAAAAATGCTAGCTGTAGATACGCGGTTCCCAAAATAGCGGTTGGTTCGGTCTCGCACAACAGACAGCAGCGGAAGCATGGTGTTCTGGGAGGCCCAACTCATCAGTAAAAAGCCGTTATGAAAACGATAGATACTACCACCCTTGGCTATGTGATGGTCTGCCATGCGTCACGTATACGTTTTATACATACATATGACGATACCTGCCTAGTTTTACCACTTGGCGTGAGCTGTCTGCCTACGCGTTGCTGAGCATTGGTTAAGATACATGGTACCATGCATGTCAAGTATATAGGTGTATATATGTGTATGTATGTTGGTGCACATAGTAGGTCACAAACCGTCGTGCATGTCTTGCGGGAACATGTAATTACCGGATAAGTCCAGTATAAAATATCAATCTGAGCCAGAGGTTCATTCAGCCCCTTTACAATCCTACAGCTGGTTTCTTACTGTCATAAACAAAGCTTCGTTCTTTAGGCGGCTGCTTTTGATGGTTTACTGATAACTTAAAATTTACTCCGTAGTTATTTTAATCTTTTCACATACATCACACACCCTTTTAGTTCCCTCAGGCGGCCCTCTGACGGTACCTGCGGTGGGCTGCTCGCTGTGCTCCGAAGGAAAGGGAGGAATCTTGCACGCAAGCCACCGGCGAGGCTCTGCAAGCTAAGGATCTGACCAATGGGGGACTTTGGCCGGGGTGAGGGCCGCATCTGGGGGGTTTCTCGCATGGGATGTTCGACTTAACCAATGCTTCGGTGGATATTTTACATTCTGATATTCAATACCGAATCTCTGCTACTCAACTCATCGGCATGACTTACCAGACTAGGACTGTTCCGTGAAAATACTGTCTTGTCAGTTCCCATTTTCTGCATTTCTTTGCTTCATCAGCATTCTGCTGTGGTTCCGTTATTGTACTAATCAGTTCTTATCATATCGGGAAGTACATGTACAAGTACCGTGTGGCTTAGGATAAGTAGGAGTGGCGAGGGCAACTACCCCACTTATCGGAGATGCAGTGCAATGCCTAGAGCTTCCTACTCCCTTCTTTATAATTGTAGAAACCGTAGACAGCAACACAGCTAGGAATATACTAATTGTTCCTCTTTCTTCGCGTATTCGTACTTGGTCTTAGGTTCTAACATGCGCTCGCCGAGCACCGTTACGGCCACAGCTCGTTTATGGGGCTCCCGAAGTGTCAAGATTTGGCACGCCCCATCCGTACCGGGAAGAGAAACCCCATGCCGCTTGATGTTGAGAGGGAGAGTCGCCGGGACGACATGTCGGACACCAGACGTGTCAGGGCATCGGCTTCCTGCTTTATGCTGCTCAGTAAATATTTCCCTATTTGTCATATTATTGTAGTACGATACGACCTATTCCATGGCAACCCGTGCCGACCGAGATTTGGCAAGTTCTCGTAGAGTAGGGGGATGGTTGTGTCGTCGGGTATAAAGTGCGTGTCTGTCTAGCATACAGTCTCTAACGTCCTCCCAAGATCTTTCTCTTTCATCACCATCACTATTCGACGCTTCCTTTCCTCCCTTCTATACTATCTACGCTCAAGAACATCATCCAAATTCCAATCACTCCAACGCCAGAGCTACCAGCAATGAACAAGGCCACAAAGCTTGAGGCTGCCCAGCAGGCGATTGGCTACAGATTCAACGATCCGAACCTGCTCTGGGAAGCCCTCCAGGCCTCCGGGTCGGGTGTCCACTCCATCGACGGCCGCACCGTAGCCGAGGGAAATAGACAGCTGGCCCTTGTGGGCGACAAGGTGATCGCGCTGCACCTCGCCCTTATGGGCCGCGAGCGGGGCGAGCGGGTCGGTACGTGCTCTCCCTTGTGCTCTCCCTTCTCATTACCTGTCTAGATCAGCGACGGCTGATTTGACTAACACCGCTCCCAGGGCAGATCAGTGACCGCATCTCGGCCCGCTCGCAGAACGCCCGCCTGCAGGAGATCTGCGACGGCTCCGGGCTCACGGCATGCATCCAGAACAACCCGTCGCAGGGCGGCGTGGTGCAGCCGCGGACCAAGACGGCGGCCGTCGAAGCCGTGGTCGCCGCCGCTCACTGCGACGGCGGCATGCCGGCCGCCCAGACCGTCATGCTCAACCTGGGAATCGTCTGATCGCTTCACCACGTCCTCGACTGATTTGAATTATCGGTAATGTTTAATATGCCCGCACTCCCCAATGACGCCGTTTTGAGCGAGCTCTACACCTCTCCCTCTCTCTCTCAAAGTGCCGAATATCGGCGAGACAGAACTCGCACCCGCCCGGATGCTCCCCCCCGTAGCCCCTTCACCGGGGCCTGGGAGATGGCCTGCGCATCCCCTCCCCTTATCCCGATTCGCCACCATCGCCATCTTCCCCCCGTTTGCGGAAGAAAGCGGACCCAGCCACTTTGGGCTTTCGTGGCTGGGCCCGGGTTTCTTGGGGGAGCGGGTGGTCGTACGCGTGATAGGCGGGTCGAGCGCTGATCCAGCGAGGGCTGTGTAAGCTAACCCCTAGGCCCGGTAAGGGGGCACCACGGAAGCCTGAGGGCGGGTGCCTTATTCGACTATCGCGGACAAGAATCTAGTTGCGCATAATCGTCGGATTTAGTGCTGTTGGGACCGTCCGGTCGTTCCGGGCCGCGCCGTGAATACTTGGACTCAGTTGGGATGTATGTACCCAGAGTACGGGTAGCGTTGGATCTAGGCAAGGCTTGTTTAATGGGGTTGCAATGGGCTTCAGTTTGCGAGGTTGACGGCCGCGCTGGAGATGATGCAAATCGCCAATGACCAGGTCGCCCTTCAACATGGGACCCAAGGAAGCTTCTCTAGTTTAGATGGCATTAATGATGGTGGTTCAGGGTTGAGACCGTCGTGGCGGAATATCCTTCTGTCAATCGAACTTCAACATAAAGTGAAAGTTCGATGTACTCGCTGATCATCACCCTTTCTTCCTTGTCGCAAGCTGTCCCAAACAATTATCCAGTATGCAATGCAAATTAGAAAAGCGACGAGTACAGGACTAAACCAGGATGAGCTCCTGCGGCTTTAAGTAAAGTAGTGCTGATACTTCTCCTTGCATTAAGCCATGGATATAGCCATGAGCCATCAGTCGACACTCGTTTGCGCCAGTACCCGGTTCGTGGCGGACAATGAACGGCATGTGTCCCCCATAGAAGATCGCTAATTTATCGCCGCTCCTGGTCCCACCCGGCACCAATCCGAAGTACCCATTAGATGTCTTGCAAAAAGACCGGCCTGTGAAAGTGCGGTGCGAAGACGTAAGGAGGCGTTCTAGGTCTCCCTCGGGGATATCCGTTGGCGCGACATTTTGCTTATGCTGCAAAGTGTCGAGCATGGTTCGAACGGGATGCACTAAGCTTTTCTCGGTTTGGGAATAATATAACGAGGTATCCCGATTCGGACGACCAACGACCGTTTCTGAAAATACATCCTCCGTGGGCTCTTTGGTCGGATAATCAGCTTCCAAGCTTGCGTGATAAGTCCATGCCTTGTAAAAGGAAAAGCAGGAAATGAACCACCATGATCCCGTTGCCTATGTCAATTCCACTTTGGTATTCATAGTAATCCTCGACCATCTCAGCGCGTAATGGAACTGTGACGCTATCGACGATAAGCTTGGAACCCAGGGTATGAGGAAAGAAGGCAGGTCTCCTTGATCCGCAAGCCCGATAATCTGTCTGGCAATACGAAAATTCCCTCCCGAATTTATATTTGGTGTTGAACTTAAGTTAATATTAAAACTATTAAACGGAAAAAAGAGAACGGTAACTTTAAAACTTAACGCTATTCCGTATTATAATCACTTTCTTCTTAATCATACCCCTTAAACGTTCTGTACCTCCGTTTTAGGCCCAGGTATATTATACTGAAAGCTTAAAATTAATATTAAAAAACGGGATTAAAATATATTTCGAAAGTGATACTTTTTTAAAATTTCGTTGTCGTATTTAAATACTTATAAATAACCTTATCTTAATTCTTAAAATCATTTAAGGTATTAAAACGTAACAATTAATTTATCCTGCTTTCACTTCTTATAATAAATATCCCCTATAAAGCTTAAATATTTATCGGTAACAAACATAATGTATTTATATGCTTCCAGAGTTTTTTTCGAAATTTATAAAATCGACAACAATTTTTTATTCTAATCGGAATGTTTTTTTAAGTTCGCGGCATATTTACCTCTTAATTTTTGCCTTATTACATACTTTACATTCGATTATTATAAAACCCTTTACATACATTCTTTTCCTATGAAATTATAATTAAACCATTATTTCAGAGCCTAAATAACTTAATTAAAAGTACTATATAATACTGTTACTTATACGTGACGATCTTTTCATCCATAAGTTAATATTTCCTTTATAAGTAACCAGGATTATATGAGGAATAATTACGTTAATACTTTCGATAGCGAATTAATTAAACTTATTTATTAAGGTAGTAATTATCTAGTTATTTGTATTTCAAATATAATTATTAATTTCCTTAATAGTTTATTAATAACTCTTTTCCGAAGGTATCGAAATTAAATTAAATTATATACAACATCTTCGTAGAAAGCTACGTTATATGAACATACCGTTTTTAGGCCTTAAGCCTGTAGAATGATACGTTTATTATTCCGTATCCTTTAATCGGAAAGAAACTTTTTTTTACGTATATTCCGTTACCTTAAATGGTTATCTTATAATTTAAGAACTTAATAATAAGGTTAAAATATCTATCGTAAAATTTAAATCCAGAATAAATAAATCTTTTACGTAATAAAACGTAAGGTTCATTATATTACGTGAATAAAAGGTTAAGAAATACATTAAGATTATTTTACTTGCTTTAAAAATTAATTTATTATACGGTCGTCCTTTTCGTTTCTGGTATATTATATCGTTATCTTTAAGCTATAAGTTCTTACCATTTTATAATTTATTCGTGAAATTTTTTTAGCTAACCTCGAAACTCATTTAAACAGTTTACGTTATTTTTAATAGGTATTAATTAAAATCTTACTATCGTATACCTTACCGGATTTAGCCAAGCTGACGTATTACTTTCGTAAGTTCCTTTGTGGAAAATGTTTTTTTAATCGCCAAAAATATAAACTTTAAAACCCATTTCTTAAGGTCGTTAATACTTTTACGGAGGTTATTATATTTTCGATCTTCGTAAATATATGTCGCGAAATTTTGGGTATAGGCTTACTTACCTTTTATCGTTATCTTAAGCGTATTTATCAAGTAACCCGTTTAATCGGCCTTTTCGACGTATATAATTGCAGAGGATAAATCGGTCGTTCGTATCGTTTGCATTATTTAGCGAAGTATTTTTTTCGGGTAAAAGATTATATCGGGTTACGTAGGTTTAACAGGTTATAAAATATTTTAATGAGGATCGAGATAATCTTATATATTAAACACTTACGTTTTATATCAGAATTCCTTTTTAAAAAGTTCCTAGATCTTAAGTCCCTTATAAATAATTAAGGACGTTTACGGTACTGTTATTAATACGGATAATGAAAAATATAAATAATTGCTAATAATATACGACCTAGCTCGTTTTAATAGCATCTGATTAATTAATATATATGCAAATTAAGCTAATAAAACTCTTAATTATTAGATATAAGGGACATTAATTATATTATATTAAATAAATTTGCTACGTACGCTCTCGTAACGCATACTAACCTTTGAAATGATCTAGCCACGGAATATATATATTCCGATCAGAGGGATCTCTCCGTATATGGGGTGCTAGCGCAGCCCTTGCTAGCTGACACCACCTGGTCCTTCCTTTCCTAGATTCCGGCCGTGCCAGATCTTGCCAAACCTGCTGGGTCATAATATCTAAGCTCACGGGTTTTTAAAAAACTTAGTTTAAACTTTATTTTCAAAGTTTTATTAATTAATGTTTAATTTAATTCTTTACTTATTATTATGAATTTTCTAATCGATAAAAAAGATTAGCGTAAATTTAATTTATTTTAATATATATTATTAAATCAATTATTAATTCGTTTATTACGATCGTTTTAATATTATTATCCTACTTAAGCTTATAAATAAGAAACTTATATGATTTGTGAGATAAGCGAGTGTGCAACTCTAACCACAAGACCAAAAGATTAGCAATTCCAAACCCCAATTGGGGTTTAGACACCTAAATCCACCTTATAAGAGCGCATCTAACTAGCAGTCCAGCTATATTTGTTAGCTAGCAGGGGTGCGCTAGCACCCTATATATGGAGACATCTCTCTGATCGGAACATATATGTTCCGGGGCTAGATTACTTCAAGGATCAGTACGCGCTACGAGAGCGCACGCAACTAGCCATCTAATATAACATAACTAATATTCCCTATATCTGACAATTAAGAGTCTTATTCGTTCAATTCGCGCATATATTTATTGATCAACTATTGCTAAAACGATATTGGCTATATATTAGTAATAATTATCTTTATACATTTTAATAACAATAATGGCAACCGTACCGTCGACGTCCTTAACTATCTATAAGGAACCTCAGGATTAAGATCGCTTTAAAGGCAAATTTTAATCTAAAACGTAAATACTTAATATATGAGATTATCTCGATCCTGATTAAAATATCCTAGAACTTATCAAACTTACTAAACCCGATATAACTACCTACTCGAAAAAAAAACTTCGCCAAACGACGCAAACGATACAAGCGACCAATTTATCCGCCGAAATCATATACGTCGAAAAGGCCAATCGAACGGGTTATCTAACAAATACCTTTAAAATAATGACAGAAGGTAAATAAATTTATGCTTAAGATTTTTTTACGTATATTTACGAAAACCGGAAATATAAAAACTTCTGTAAAAATATTAGCAACCTTACGAAATGGGTTTTAAAGTTTATATTTTTAGCGATTAAGGAAACCAGTTTTTTTCTAAAAAGAATTTACGAAAATAATATGCCAGTTTGGCTAAATCCGGCAAGGTGGACGATAGCAGGTTCCTAATTAATACCTAACGGAAGTATTGTAAACGGCTAAAGCAAGCTTCGAAGTTAACAAAAAAGCTAAACGAATAAATCGTAAAGTGGCAAAAAATTATAGCCCAAAGATAACGATGTGAAGTATTAAAAACGAAAACGACGATCGTATAGGTTAACGACTTATGTATAGCACTAGCTCCTATTATCGGAATTTGGATAATAATATTTTAAATAGTAAATAAGAAAGAAATTAATAACGGTACGATTAGTTATGAAAAAATAACGGCTAACCTTTTAGATTACTGGAATATAAATTATTTACAATTTACGTCGAGGAACATTAAGGTAGCGTTTCCGGCGTTTTACGGGATACCTGCAGATTTTTTTAATTAGGACGATTTTAATTAGGAAAAGATTAAGGATATTAACCTCTAACCGCGAGGAAGGATTTCCGGTCGTAAATCGAAACGAGGTGGTTATGGAAAATGTTATTTAAACCGAAACGGCAGTAAGCGAAAGCGTTAAAAGTCGGATGCGTAGGGTATCCGTTATAAAGCGTATTTAAATACTTACCATATATTACCCCAGTATTATTATGTATTTTCAAAAAAAGCCCCAGTAAACTTCCGTTTTAACCGTAAGGTGGTAGCATACGTTAAAGGCCGAATTTCTGCCGATTAGTCCTTAAAGGAAAAATAGACCGTTTATTAAAGATTATAAAGAAATTAATTATTTAAGAAACTAATTAATTTCTAAAGGGAATAAGACGAATTTTAACGTACTTTTTAATTTTTAATTAACGTAATACGATAAACGTTACGTTTTATCCCTTAAGGAATTTATCCATTCTGGATTTAAAGTTTACGATATATATTTTTAACCTTATCAGCAGGGTTTTAAATTTTAAATTAATTGTATAAGGTAACGGAGTGTGACGGCAGCCACCAGGATCAAACCGTGAGGCTGGCAACCGTCACATGGAGCTGACAGCTGCCACATAAACTAGCTACCTGCCACACAGAGAGTGGGGATATTTGTAAACCTTCACGCACTTTGCGGCTCTACGTTTCTTTCTTTCTTTTCTTCAGCTTAAAATCTTCGTTCATAGTGCCAATAAACTAGCTACTATGTTACATTAATACTGGCCGTAACATTATTCTAAGCTCATTCCTTTCCTCGTTAGTTTAACGATTAATAAATAAGGTACTATATCTCTTTTACGTTAATACGTTACGACGAAAAATAACGCGTCCCAAACTAGACCCAAAACCAAAACCCAGATTAACCAGTATCAAAACTAGATGTCTGTTAAGAAAGATTACCCATCAACCAGTCGACGTTCGGAGCGATTTAGATTAATTAAAAGTAGAATCGAAAGTACGGAAAACGACAAGTACCTTAAAAAAATGATAAAAAATAACGTGCTAAAAAACGAAACCGAATCCTTAAAGATAAAAGGTTTACCAGACCAAAACTAAAACCATAGCTATTCAAAAACCGATCCTAACAGATAGCTAATCGACGAAATGGCTAACGATAACCAGAACGTTTAAGGAGAACTTTGAAGGCTTCGCGACGAGGTTGTTCGCTTTTAGGCCGCATAAAGCCATTATTCCCTTACTCTTTCCGACGACGTTAACCGCTCTTACCGGGAAAATATAATTAATAATGCGAATTCTAACTATAACCGAAAAAAGAAAGTTTACGTTAACGACCCGGTTAAATTTAACGGCAACAAAACCAAATTTGATACCTAAATCCGTAAAGTCGTAAATAAATTCAAAATAAACGAACCGATTTTTCGGAACGAAAAAACTTATATGGTTTATTTAATAAACCTTCCAAAAGGAAAGGCCGAATAAGTAATTAAAATTTGTCATTAATTAATTATATAACCTTTTTTTTTACGTAACCGAAATAATCCAGGTACTAGAATTATCGTATTACGCCCCGAATTAAGTTTCCGTTACCAAAAAAACCTTTTGTACCTTTACCTTTAAGCCCGGCAAAAATTAAAATATTTACGATTTTATTTTTAAATTTAACATTTTCGTTTAAAAGGTTAAAATTGCTAAAAATAAATGGAAGTAAATCTTATGGGAACATATTTCTTTAAATTTCGATTTATGCTTTTTTAAGGATAACCGCGATTTTAACGTTATTCACTAGAAATTTTATAACCGCATCGTTATAACTGTTTATAATAACTAGTTCGCTTATAAAAAACGCTAATAAAAACGTAAACCTTAATTATACGACTTTAATAATAATAAACCGGAAGATAAAAATAAGAAATCCCGTTCGAATAATAATTCCGGTAAGCCGAAAACTTTAAGTAATACCGGTAAACTTTTATCGGAAACCGAAAAGAAAGTTTATTAGGAAGCCGGTACGTATTTTAATTATGACAAAACGGGATATAAAGTTAACGATTACCTTAATAAAAAAAAGGTCGTTATGGTAAAAATAATAAAGAATTCGTCCAGTTTTAACGAATTGGAAAAAAAGTAAAACCGTCGGAAAATTTTTCGAAAATTTTTTTGTTAATAATAACGGAAATAAGTAACTCTAAAAAATATAAAGTTTTTACTAGAATTACGTAAATTTAAGTAGATGGGATTAATTTATGCGTTATTATTTTTTATAATACCGGAATATAAATCCGACTTTTCGTTAGCCCTTTTTTTGTTAAGTAAACAAAAAAGTAATTATAAGTTTATATTATCCGGTTAAAAAAATTAATTTAGTTGCAGGATTACCGGAAGCAATCCGCCAGCTAAATAAAAGCCTAGATAATTATAACATTCGAAATTAACGGACGACTTTTTTTTGATTAAATTTTCCAAATTACGGATACCGGATACGATATTTTTATCGGTTTTAATTAAATTAAAAAATACCGTTTATTATTAAATTATAAAAATAAAAGTATTATTTAATTTAACGACCTTTTAATTTTAATTAAATTTTTACTAACGATTAAATTTCCAGTCCGATATTTATTAAACGGATATGTCGACCTTAAAATTTAGGAAAACGTTAACTGCCGCAACCGTACTATAGAAAAGGCCGATAAATAATACCGGATCCTCCGACGCTTATGGAGAAAGCCCGAAAATAATTTTATTTTAGTACCCGTACCGGTTATTCCGTGGGATATATTAAATAAGAAAGATATACTAAACGTATATAATACCAAGCCGATCATTTCCGTTATAAAAACTGTTTAAGATAACGTAATTATCGCCTCGTTAACGAATAAGTTAGAAACCGATTTCCGTACGGAACGATAAAACTAATTTTTGTTACCTTAAGAAATTATTTCTTTTAAAAATAAAAAGTCGAACGTCGTAACGTTAACCGTTTTATAAAAGTGGAAGATATATAACGGCCAGAGAATTCCTTTTTCCGAAAATGAAAATCCGGAGTACGTAAAACGAATCCGGAAATTTTTACCAAAATTTTTTGCTTATTTGGAAAAGTTTTTTTCGAAAAAAGAAATTAATATTTTCTTAAATTTCCGATCCGGCTATAACGTAATTTTAAAATTCGACCGGCTGATATCCGCCTTAGGATCCCTCACTTACCGGATACCCGTTTAATATTTTCCGTTAAAGAAAGAAATGGTAAATAAATTATTAAAGATGGATTTTATTAAACTATATATGTAAAAGGACGCCGCCTTAATCCTGTTTGCCTTAAAACCGTATTTATCGGAATGCCGGTTTTGTATTAATTACCGTTAAAAAAACTAATATTTAAAAAATCGCCTTATTTTAATTTTTTTATTTAACGGTATTATGTTTAATTATAGAAACGTTAAACGTTTTGTTAAAATTAATATTATTTAAACGTTTTATAAATTTCGTATCGTTATTAAATCGGAATACCTGATAGTATTTAAAATCTGTTAAAGAACGTTTTAATAAAAGGTATTTTTATTTAAATTTAAAATAAGCTTTATCTGGTAATAATCGTTTATTAATACCTAATTATACGGATTTTTCGATTATTACGTAAACGTTTATGCCGATAACGTATTAATTTATTCCGGTTCCGAAAAAGAATATTAAAAATATTACAAAAAAGTTATGTATTGGTTATATAAGGGCAATTTTTAAGGAGATATTAAAAAGTTCCAGTTTAACGTTAAAAAAATAAATTATTTCGGTATTATTATAGAAATAGGTATAAATATTTTTATCGATTTAACCAAAATTAAGGTAATCTAAAAGTAAAAATTCGAAGATTTTAATAACCGTACCGTAATCCGTTTATTTATAAGATTTTATAATTACGTACGAATATTTTGTTATTACGAAAACGGTATAACCGAATTATTAAACCGTTTATTAAAGAAAAATATTCCTTTTGTAATAAGATCCGAATAAAAATAAGCTTTCGAAAAAATAAAACGGCTTGTTTACGAAGTTCTAATTTTTATTTTTTTTCGACCTGGTTAACCGATTAAAGTAAAGATAAACGTATTCCGTAACGTGACCGGAGGTATTATTTGGCAATAATAAAAAGATAACGAATAAAAATTAATAAGATATGTTTCGAAAATTATAATTTTAGTAAAAAGGGCGTATCCTATTTAGGACCGAAAGCTGCTCGTTATGGTCCAGATTTTCGGGTATTATTGCCTTAAACTTTAGGCATAAAAGGTTTTTATTATAACCGATTATTAAACCTTATTATATTTTGCGAACAAATACGTTCTTTTTACGCGTTAGATTTGATAAACCGATTTCCTTTTTAATTTTATTATTATCTTTTAATATTAACCTAATAAAAAAATATTACCGCAGATACCTTATTACGAAAAACGGCCGATTTACTTACTATTAAGGCCCGAGAAAAAAAGGAAAGGAACTAAGCTGTTACAGTTCAGAGACAGGGGTTCCTGTCTTGGAGAAACCGGCTTCCGGAGCCTGGTGTGGGCTCCTTGCGGTTGAACCTCGGGTGAGGAAAGCTTGGCTTTCCCCGCGCCAAGATATGGTAATCTGGTGGATCTGGTGGATCTGGAGGCAGATCTAACAGATCCCACAAATCCCCGATATACTTGTTAAATCCAGGATGGATATATAACGGTTAGATTTCCTATGTAGATAGCACCTATTTAGTTCCGCTTTTTAGTTATCAATTTAAGCTTTTAACCAAAGGTAACTATACCGTTCTTTAATTAAGGGAAAAATCCGCAAATCTTTTTAACGAATACCTTATTTATTATACTATTATTACCTGCAAATTAAGAACGCCTATTTCGGATACTGCTTATACCTTTAGGTAGATATATAATAGGTTCGTTATATTTTGATAACTTCTTAATTAATAGCTAACGAATGATTTAAGGCCCAATTAGGCATAAGTTTTACTAAACTTAATAAAAACGATATTACAGAACGACGTTTAGTAAACAAATAATACATTCGATTCCCGTTATTAGCCAGTAAAGGATCAATAACCGGATTACATAATTTACCCCCGATTAAAGAAGTTCTTTAATTAATCGATAACATGTTACCAAAAGCTACTAAAGCTAAAGGCCAGGAAAAGTTTTCTTTTTTTTAACAGCAACCAACCCCTGCCCCTAGGGAATCAGAAAAGATTATCGAAATACGGCTTAAGAAGTCTGACTACGAAAAGGAAAAGGTTAAGGAAGTCCTTGCTATAAAAACGGAAAGAGGGAAAAAAAAGAAGCTTACGATTAATTAACAATTGGACCTGGTAGCTAAAAAAGTCGTAAGATTCCAAAAGGAAAACGCCAAATTCGCTTAATAGTTAAAAAAAGCCTCCGCGGCTCCAAGAACCACTTCCTATCCGAGAATTTTAGTACCCTTTTTTAAGATACCTACCCCTTACTTACGAACTCTTGCCCTTCTTTTATTTAGTCAAGGACGAAAAGGAACTATATCCCTTCTTATTTATTATAAAATACCCGATATTAAAGGTTATAAGCTAATTGCCCCCAAACCTTATGATGGATTTACGGATGTAAAAGGATTCCTAATTAAGGCCAGACTCCACCTTAAATGGTACGAAAATTCTCTAACGGAGGATTACCAAAAGGTTATAGCCATTTCCTAACTGTTTGCTGGAAAAATATTCGATTAATTCGAACCTATTTTTAACGACTACCTGACAAATCCCCCCGACGATTATTTGGATACCACCAATTATATCTTTAGCAGTTACGAAAACTTCGAAAAACGAATACGAACTTCGTTTAAAAATATGGATAAATAACAGCATGCGGTTAAATAAATGCACAAACTTTAATAAACCATATTAGCGACCGAATATATAACTAAGTTCAACCGGCTAGCAGCTATCTTTAAATTACCCCAAAATACGTTATTTTTCCCCTATTACGACGACTTAAAGCTTTAGGTTAAGGATAAAATATTTAAGGTGCCTAAAATAGGCCCCTTTAAGGAATATACCGACAAGGTTATTATTTCCGACCGGCGCATTTTTGATCGATACCTTAAGAAAAAAGGTACCGGTAAACGAAATAACGACAAACGTTCCAGCAGCAAAAGGAAAATAAAAGATAGATCCCAGAAAGAAACTAGCGCTGCTTTAATAAAGTTCAAAAAAAATAAGTCCAAAATTAAATGTTTCAACTGTAGCAAAAAGGGCCATTTTAAAAGCAAGTATTACTTTCCAGCAAAAAAGGGAAATCCCTAGAAAAATTTTTAAAAAGATAAGATTCCCCAGCCCAAAAAAAAGGTCCGCGCGGCCGAACGAAATACAGACAACGAGGAAGAGGATAAAAGGGAAATAAGCGTTACTTTTGCAAATCAGGAATTTACTATTGTTACGACTAGCAGAATTAAAAACGACGATCCCGATGGTAAAGATTGCATTATTTGCAAGAGTGTTATGGCCAGAGCTTGCAAATATCATCCAGGACGAACGAGTTCCAAAGTAGCCATTGCGTTAGGATGCATTTGTTACCTTAATATATACGAATATAAGATATACGACCTGGACGGTCAGCTACGAAAAAATTTCGATAGCTATGGATAGTTATTCCCTAAATACTACATTCTTTCGGAATGTACAGTATATTTCAAACCAGCAGATAATTACAAGCTTTTGTATTTTATTGCTTGTTATGATTATAACTGCCTTATTTATTAACGCGCCAAAAAGGATAACGATTTTTGGCCAGGATATGATAAGGAAATACCTACGGAACCAGACGATAAGTGCAGATATACAGAAACCCCTTAATGGCCAGATTACCCTAGGTTTTGTTACTTATACCTTAAGTTAGAACAAAGCCAGAAGGCCATAACGCAAGAATGTTTATGTTACGTACCGGTATTATACGACAAATACGATTTCCTAGCTATGGAAGTGCCTTTTTCGGAGGTTTACCTTTCTAACCTTACGATTTATAAAGTACCAAACCCAAAAAAAAGCCAGAAGAAGATAATTATCTTTAAATGCCAGTTCGGCAACAAAAAGTGGTTTAAGTATATGGATAATTACTGCATTAAGTACGTAATCCGGAAGGTACGTAAATGGAGACGCCTTTTAGCCCCTAAGGCATATTAATTAAAAAACGATAAAGGCCTTCGAAAATAAGGCATCGAAAAGCCCTTATATATAAAATCTTATGTAAGGCAAAGAAAAAAATACGGAATTAAATCGAAATTCCCATTTATTACGGGAATAAGATATTTAACGTTATAATCGACTTTGGAACAAAAGGAAACTTTATTTCCCTTAAGGTAACCGAAATATATCGGATCCCCTGGAAATATAAGCAGCAGTCCTATAAATTACGAACAGTTAATAAAAGCTTGTCCATTTATGATAACGGACGAATTTTTCGAAAGATAAAGGAACTTAAGATCTAGATATAAGGATATTCAGAATGAGTTACCTTTAACATCGCCGACATTTCAGGATACGATATTATTTTAGGAATACCGTAACTTCGCTCTAGCAATCCATATATTGATTGGAGAAAACAAACGTTTTCATGGGATAATTTTAAGGAAGAATCCTATAAGGTTTATTATATAATCAGAAAAGCCAGACTTTCCGACCCCATAATAACAATACCCCCTGAATATCGACGGTTCAAAAAGTTATTTAAGGAACAAACCCGAAAAAAATTACCAGACCATAACTAATAAAACTATCGGATTCCTATTAAAAAAGGACATTACCCAAAGCTTTATTAAATTTACCACATAAATCCTAAAAAAGCTAAAGCTCTTTAAAAAAGTTTTTAACGAAACCTAGAAAAAGGTTATATTTAAAAATCCGAATCGCCTGTAAGATATCCAGTTATAATAATACCAAAAATAAAGGATGGCAAAATTAGGATCGATAAAAATGGAGATTTAATATATCGACGAATCCACGATTACAGATAACTTAACGATATTACTATCAAAAACGGATATCCTTTAACGTTAATAAATACCATAAAAAAAAACATTAACAAAGCTAAATAGTTCATAACCTTGGATCTGCCAGACGGTTACTACCTGATACGAATGGCCAAAGGCGAAAAATAAAAAACTGCCTTTAGGACTATTTATGGACACTACGAATATAAGGTTATGCCCCAAGGCTTAATTAATGCTCCAGCCAGCTTTTAGCATATACTTATTACTATCTTACGGAAGTTTCTGAATAAATTCGTTTTCGTTTACTTGAACGATATTTTTATTTACTTAAAAACTTTGGAGGAATATAAGAAATATGTCGCTTAAGTACTGGAGGCCTTTAAAAAGGCTAACCTGCTAGTAAACGCTAAAAAAAGCGTTTGGTATACCCAGAAACTAGATTTTTTAAGCTTTACCATTACCCCGGGACAAATTTAAATCCAAGACTTTAAGTTGGAAGCCGTTAAGAATTGGCCCGTCCTTAATAAAGCTACTGTCACAAATATCCGTTAATTTTTGGGATTTACGGGTTACGTACGACCCTTAATATAGGACTACGGCAAACTTGCTAATCTTTTAACCAAGCTTATTACCAAAAAGTACGTTAGGAAAAAATTCGAACTTTTAAAGGAAGCAAAAAAAGCTTTTTAAGAAATTAAGGACAAAATTATTAACGCTTCAATAATCAAGCTACCTAATTATAACAAAAAGAAACGGCTTAAAACAGACGTTTTAAATTACGCTCTTAAAACAGTTCTAAAGTAACTAAAGGATAATAAAAAGTGGTACCCAGTAGCATACTTCTCCAAAGCTTTTAAAGATACAAAGCTTAGATACCTTATTTACGACAAAAAGTTATTAACAATTATTTTAGCACTTAAGGAATGGAAACCATTCCTTAATAGAACTAAAAAACCCTTCGATATTTATTTAGACTATAAGAATTTAACCAGATTTATAACCATCCAGGAATTAAATAAACGCCATAAAAATTGGATAATTTTCTTATCCAAATTTAACTTTAAGATCCACCATATTAAAGGTAAAAAAAATATCCAAGCGGATATTTTAAGCCGAAAAGGAGATTACGATTCCAAAGTTTCCAAGCGATATATATAGGTACTACATCGTAAGAACGATAGGATAATATAATTATATATAACCCTGAAACAACCTATTCCAAAGAAATTAGCTTAATTTAAAAGCTTTTACGATCCAAAAAAACGGAAGGAAGTTAGATAACTAAAAGAAAATAACAAGGACCAATTATTATTTCGCGGCAAAATTTACGTCCCTTACTAATAACAGAAGGAATTTGTCAAAAAATTCCATAAAGATCCCTTACATAAATACCAGGAAATATTTAAAATTACCAAACGACTTTAAGAAAAATACGACTTTCCAGAACTCCGCCAGACGGTTAAATAAATTATTAAAAATTATAACATTTGCAACAAGGCAAAAGTAACCCGCCATAAGCCGTATGGTTTATTATAACTTACAGAAATACCTAATAAAGCGTAAAATACCATAACTTAGGATTTTATTACTAGTTTCCTTATATCGAAAGATCCCGTTACCGGAATTAAGTACGATGCGGTATAGGTAATCATCGACAAACTTGCCAAATATAGGTACTTTCTACCTTTCAAAAAAACTGCAACAGTAAAATAACTAGCTTATGCCTTTATTCGATATTATTTCGATAAATACGGAATACCAGAAAAAATTATTTCTGATCGAAACAAACTATTTACATCCAAATTCGGTACCAGCTTCTTTAAGCAAATCGGTACTAAACTAAAGTTTTTAACAGCCTATCACCCCCAGATAAATGGTTAAATAAAACGACTAAATTAAACCTTGGAACAGTACCTTCGAAGTTATGTTAATTATTAACAGGATAATTGGGTTAAGCTTTTACCGCTTGCATAAATAGCTTATAATACGTCCGTTAACGAAGATATGGGCATATTACCTTATACAGCTATATATGGGCACGATACAGCGACCTATCGAATAAAGCAGCCAGTACACAAGGCACCAATTATCACCACCATAGCTCCACGAACAGAAATAATGGTAACAAAAATCAAGACAATATAGGCCCGATTTCAGACTGAACTGCAGTTCCTGCAACAAAAAATGGCCCAGTATTATAATAAAAAAAGAATTAAAGGATTAATTCTAGCGAAAGGAAACAGAATCGATTTGTTATGCTAAAAACAGAACGTAACGTTAAACTTTTCCCAAATCAAAACGAAAAAGTCCAATAATAAACTTGATTTCAAAAAATTTGGCCCGTTTAAAATTAAAAAAGTTATTTTAAGAACGAATTATAAATTATCATTACCCAAAACCATAAGAATATACCTTATATTCCATATTTCCTTATTAAAACCAGCCCCTAAAAACGCCCCGCTTAAAAAAAACCTTAAGATTAAAAAGGACGGTAACGAATACGAAGTCGAAAGGATACTGGACTTTAAAATAGTCAAAAACAAAATCCAGTACCTGGTTAAATGGATGGATTGCCCACCTGAAGATAACATATAGGAACCACTTAAGCACCTGGCGAATGCGACGGACCTGGTTAAGGACTTTTACCGACAAAATCCTAACCAACCGTCTCCAGTACGGCCAAGGTTGCAGGCGATAACGGCCCCCTACCCAGATCCAAACCTTCGACGTTCCAGCCGAAAAAAGTAAACGTTTTTACCGCGGCGTTTATCTGTAACGAACCTGTCATACATCCACCGGGAGGTATAAGCAGTATCCGAAATGGGGGTTCTTGATTTGCAGGTAACAATAGCATAATAAATGGGGTATTCGTTAAAGAGATTTGCGGACTTTTCCCTTAATTAGAGAACGGTGCAGTTGCCTCTAGTTAAGAGCTTAGATTGATAGCTAAAGAGCGAAATTAAATAGGTGCTATTTACATAGGAAACCGTCCGTTATATATTCATTCTGGATTTAATAAGTGTGTCGTGGATCTACGTAATCTATGTGATCTGACTAGATCACCTAGATCACCTAGATCACTTTGGTCTTGGCAAGGAAAGCCAAGCTTTTCTTTTCCGAAGTTTAACCGCCTGGAGCCTGCGCCAGGCTCCAAAGGCCGGTTTTTCCAAGATAGGAACCCCTGTTCCTGTACTGTAACACCATTTCCCCTTTCCGAGGATCTTTGTCCCAAAGATAAGAACCGTAAGTGCCCTTTTTGTTTTTGCTGGAGGGGTAATTCCTTAGCTGACTTTATTATGACAGGTCGAATTGAAAAAGGAAAAGGAAAACCACGACTGCGTTAGCAAGAATTTCGTGCTAATCGCGCAGAAAACATTGAAAAGTTTGGTTTAAACATTAACCCTTATTCGAATTGTATTTATTTTAAGGAAAAGGAGTGTTTTTACGTGGAGGATATTCCAAGTTGTAATTGTTGCACCCGTTACCAGCGTTTCGCGTGTGACGTTCTGGAAATGAATTCCTTATCGAAAATTGGGGAGGAGCACGATCGTTTGTAAAAGGAGCAGCGTAAGGTAAAGGATACTTTGATTGCGCATCAAGAGAAGACGAAGGAGTTCGTTAGTCGTTTGAAACGTTTTCGTTTTTAGCAGGAGGTCCTGAAAAAGAAGGTCGTCGTTATTTTGAAGGAAGGATTCGAACGAGATTAACAGGAAGATTAAGAAAGGATGGAAAAAGAACAGCGTCGTATAGAGGCG
Source organism: Monosporascus sp. MG133 (assembly GCA_004155925.1). Lineage (NCBI taxonomy): Eukaryota > Fungi > Ascomycota > Sordariomycetes > Xylariales > Monosporascus > Monosporascus sp. MG133. Next base: position 49,837 of record QJNX01000197.1, on the reverse strand, counting down.
GAGTAAGCGCAATTTGCTTTTGAGATAGACGCTGTGGTAGAGGCGTTTACTTCCCTCGGGTGGAACGCCGAAGGTTTGGATTTGGGCGGGGGACTATTGTCGCCTGCGACCTTGGCCGCACTAGAAACGGTCGGTCAGGATTTTGCCGATGAAAATCCTCAACCAGGTCCATCGTATTCGTCAGGTGTTTAAATGGTTCCCATGTATTATCTTCAGGTGGGCATTTTATCCATTTAACCAAGTACTGGATCTTGTTTTTGACCACTTTAGAGTCCAGTATTTTTTCGACTTCGTACTCGTTATCGTTTTTTTCGATTTCGAAGTTCTTTTTAAACGGGGCGTTTTTCGGGGCTGGTTCTAACAAGGAAATATGGAATACGGGGTATATTCTTATGGTTTTGGGTAGCGACAGTCTGTAATTGGTCTTTGAAATGACTTTTTCAATCTTGAACGGACCAAGCTTTTTGAAATTAAGCTTGTCGTTGGGCCTTTTCGTCTTGATCTGGGAGAGGTTTGACGTTACGTTTTGTTTTTGGCGTAACAAGTAGACTTTGTCTCCTTTCGCTAGAATTAGTCCTTTAATTCTTTTCTTATTATAATACTGGGCCATTTTTTGTTGCAAAAATTATAATTTAGTCCGAAATCTGGTTTGTACTGTCTTGATTTCTGTTACCATTGTTTCCGTTCGTGGAGCTATTACGGTAATAACTGGTACCTTGTGTATTAACTGCTCGGGTCGTTAGATTGCTGCGTCATAACCATACATAGCTGTATAAGGTAATATGCCCATGTCCTCGTTAACGGACGTATTGTAAGCTATCTGTGCAAGTAGTAAAAGCTCGACCCAATTATCCTGCTGATAATTAACGTAACTTCTAAGGTACTGTTCTAAAGTCTGATTTAGTCGTTCTATCTGGCCGTTTGTCTGGGGATGATAGGTTGTTAAAAACTTGAGCTTAATACCGATCTGCTTAAAGAAACTGGTACCGAATTTGGATGTAAAAAGCTTGTTTCGATCAGAAATGATCTTTTCTGGCATTCCATGCTTGTCGAAATAGTATCGAATAAAGGCATAAGCTAGTTGTTCTGCCGTTGCGGTTCCTTTGAAAGGTAGGAAGTACCCATATTTGGTAAGTCTGTTAATGATTACCCATACCGCATCGTACTTAACTCCAGTAACGGGGTCTTTTAATATAGGGAAACCGGTAATGAAATCCTAAGCTATGGCGTTCTATGCTTTATCAGGTATGTCTATAGGTTGGAATAAACCGTATGGTTTATGGCGGGCTGCTTTGGCCTTGTTACAAATATTGCAATCTTTGATAACTTATTTAACCGTCTGGCGGAGTTCTGGGAAGTCGTATTTCTTTTGAAATCGTTTGGTGGTTTTAAACATTCCTTGGTATCCGTATAAGGGATCTTCGTAAAATTTCCTGACGAATTTCTTCTGTTGTTAGCGGAGGATATAAACTTTACCACGAAACAATAGCTGGTTTTCGTTGTTTCCTTTTAACTGTTTAATTTCTTTCTGTTCCTTTGGGTCATAAAAGCCTTTAAATTAAGCTAACTCCTCTGGTATAAGTTGTTTCAGGGTTATACACAGCTGCACTGTCCCATCGTCCTTACGATGCAGCATTTATATATGTCGTTTGGAAACCTTTAAGTCGTAATCTTCTTTTCGACTTAAGATATCCGCTTGGATATTTTCTTTACCTTTAATATGGTAGATCTTGAAATTGAACTTGGATAGGAAAATTATCCAATTCTTATGGCGTTTATTCAGTTCCTGGGTCGTTATAAATCGGGTAAGATTCTTATGATCTGAATAAATGTTAAATAGTTCCTTAGTTCTATTAAGGAATGGTTCCCATTCCTTAAGTACTAAAATAATCGTTAGCAACTCCTTATCGTAAATGGGATACCTAAGTTCTGCATCTTTAAGTGCTTTAAAAAAGTACGCAACTGGGTACCACTTTTCATTATCTTCTAATTGCTTTAGAACTGCTTTAAGGGCATAATCTAAAGCGTCTGTCTTAAGTCGTTTTTTTTGTTGTAGTTCGGTAACTTAACTACCAGGGCGCTAACAATTCTGTCCTTAATTTCCTGGAAGGCTTTTTTTACTTCCGCTGGAAGTTCGAACTTTTTTCTAACGTACTCCTTGGTGGTAAGCTTGGTTAAGGGGCTAGCAAGTTTGCCGTATTCTTAAATCAAAGGTCGTACATAGCCGGTAAATCCCAAAAATTAACGAATGTCAGTGATAGTAACTTTATCTAGGATCGGCCAATTCTTAACGGCTTCCAACTTAGAATCCTGAATCTGAATCTGTCCAGGGGTAATAATAAAACCTAGAAAGTTTAATTTCTGGGTATGCCAAACGCTCTTTTCTGCGTTCACCAACAAGTTGGCTTTCTTAAGGGCTTCCAAAACCTAAACAACATACTTTTTATACTCCTCCAAAGTTTCTAAGTAAATAAAAATATCGTCCAAGTAAACGAAAACGAATTTGTTCAGAAACTTCCGTAAGATAATAGTAAGCATATACTGGAAACTGGCTGGAACATTAGTCAGGCCCTATGGCATAACCTTATACTCGTAATATCCATAAATGGTTCTAAAGGCAGTCTTCCACTCTTCGCCTTTGGCCATTCGAATCAGGTAATAACCGTCTGGTAAATCCAAAGCTGTAAATCATTTGGCTTTACTAATATTTTCTCTCATGGTATTCATTAACGTCAGGGGATATCTATTCTTAACAGTAATATCGTTAAGCTATCGATAGTTATGTACTCGTCGGTACATTAAATCTCCATCCTTATCGATTCTGATCTTGCCATCTTTCATCTTTGGTACCATCATAACTAGATATCCTGCAGGTAATTCGGATTTTTGAATATAACCTCTTTCAAGGTCTCGTTAAAGACTCTTCCAAAAAGCCTTAGCTTTCTCAGGGTTCATATGGTAAATTTGATGAAACTTTAGGTAGTATCCTTCTTTAATGGGAATCCTATAATCCCATTAATTATAATCTGGCAATTCTTCTCGGGTTCGTTCTTTAAATAGCCTTTTAAATCGTCGATACTCAGGGGGCACTGTCGCAACAAGGTTGGAAACTCTGGCTTCTCTAATCGTATAACAGATTTCATAAAATTCTTCCTTCGAATCTTCCCATAAAAGCGTCTGCTTTCTCCAATCGATCCGTAGATTGCTAGAACGAAACTATGGCATTCCCAAAATGATGTCATATCCTGAGATGTCGGCGATGTCGAAAATAATTCGCTCTAAGTGTCCCTATATTTAAACTGCGAATTCCTCTGTCTCTCGGAAAACTCGGCCATTATCGTAAATAAACAGGCTTCCATCAACTGTTCGTAATTTATATGATTACTGCTTATATTTCCAAGGGATTTAATATCGTTCAGCTACCCTGGAAGAAACGAAGTTTCCTTCTGCTCCGGAGTCGATCATGGCGTTAAATATCTTGTTTCCATAATAAATGGAAATCTCGATCTAACTCCGTATTCCTTTCTTCGCCTCACATAAGGCCTTATATATAGGGGCTCCTCGGTACCTTACTTTCGAGGGCCGCCGTAGTTTTTTAACTAACGCGTTTTGGGGGCTAGAAGATATCTCCATTCGCGTACCTTTCTGATAACATGCTTGGTACAGTAATCATCCATGCACTTGAACCATTTTCTGTTGCCGAACTGGCACTTGAAAACAACTATCTTCTTCTGGTTCTTCCTAGGGTCTTGTACTTCGCGGATTATCGGGTCAAAAGGGTAGATTTCCGAAGGGGGCACTTCCATAGCTAGGAAGTCGTAATTATCGCAAGGTACTAGCGCGTAACACAAACATCCTTACGCTATAGCCTTCTGGCTCTGCTCTGATCCGGGGTATAAATAACAAGATCTAGGGTAATCTGGCCATTAGGGGGTTTCTGTACATCTATACTCATCGTCTGGTTCTGTAGGTATTTCCTTATTATATCCCGGCCAGAAGTTATTATTCTCCTTAGCTCGTTAATAAGTAAGGCAGCTATAATCGTAACAAGCAATAAAATGCAGAAGCCTGTAATCATCTGCTGGTTTGGGGTGTACTGTACATTCTGGAAAAATGCAGTACTCGGGGGACAACTATCCATAGCTATCGAAATCTTTTCGTAGCTAACCGTCTTGGTCGTATATCTCACATTCCTATGTATCGAGGTAACAAGTGCATCCTAACGCAATAGCTACTCTGGAGCTCGCTCGTCCTGGATAATATTTACAAGCTTTGGCCATAGCACTTTTGCAAATAGCGCAATCTTCACTATCTGGATCGTTGTTTCTAACCCTGCTGGTCGTAGCAATAATAAATTCCTGATTGGCGGAAGTAACGCTTACTTCCCTTTTATCCTCTTCCTCGCTGTCTGTATCTCGTTCGGCCGCGCGGACCTTTTTTTTAGGCTGGGGAATCCTATCCTTCTGGAAACTCTTTTGGAATTTTCCCTTTTTCGCTAGAAAGTGACACTCGCTCTTAAAATAGCCCTTCTTGCCACAGTTAAAACACTTAACGTTAAATTTGTCTTTCTTAGACTCCGCTAAAGCAATACTGGCTTCCTTCTGGAATCTGTCCTTCGGTTTCTTATTGCTACTGGAACGTTTGTCGCCGCTTCGTCTGCCGGTACCTTTCCTCTCAAAATATCGATCGAAAATGCGTCGGTCGGAAATGATAACCTTATCGACGTATTCCTTAAAGGGTCCTTCCTTAAGGACTCTAAACATTTCGTCCTTAACTTGTTCCTTCAGGCCGTCATAAAAGGGGAAAAATAAAGCTTCTTCTGGTAACTTAAAAATGGCTGCTAATCGATTAAACTCAGTTGCGTACTTTGCAGCTGACGTAGTTTGCTTCAGGTCGTACATTTTCTTGACCGCATGTTATTATTTGTCTGTATCTCCGTACAGGGCTCGCATCCGTTCTTTAAAGTGCCTGTAATCGCTGAAGACGTAATTAATAACGTCCAGGTAATTATCGGGGAAGTGTGTTAAATAGTCACTAAGAATAGGTTCGAACCAATCGAGTACTTTTCCAGCAAGTAGCTGGGAAATGGCCATAACCTTCTGGTAGTCCTCCGTCAGAGAACTTTTATACTACTTGAGGTAAAGTCTGGCTTCAACCAGGAATCCTTTTACATCCGTGGTTCCATTATAAGGTTTGGGAGTAATTAGTTTGTAGCTTTTGATATCAGGCATTCCATGGTAGGCAGGAAGGGGTACAGTTCCTTTTCGTTCTCGGCCAAATAATGGAGGGGCAGGAGTTCGTGGACGAAGGGCAAATGTTTCGAAGAAGGGTACTAAAGTTTTCGGATAAATGTTTTTTGGGGCCGCGGAAGCCTTCTTTAACTGTTAAGCAAGTTTGGCGTTTTCCTTTTGGAGTTTTACGACTTTTTCGGCCATAAGGTCCAGTCGTTAGTTAATCGTAAGTTCTCTTTCTTTTCCCGTATCTACGGTAGGAACTTCCTTAACCTTTTTTTCGTGGTCTAACTCCTTAGGTCGTACCTCGATAATTTCCTTTGCCTCCCTAGGGGTAGGGGTTGGTTGCTGTTAAGAAAAGGAAGATTTTTCCTGGCCTTTAGCTCTGGTGGCCTTTGGTGATATGTTATCGATTAATTAAAGAACCTTTTTAATAGGGGGTAAATTGTGTAATCCGGTTACTGATCCTTTACTAACTAGTAACGGGGATCGAGTATGCTGTCTGTCTGCTGAACGTCGTTTTATGATATCGTCTTTATTGAGTTCAAAAATGCTTATGCCTAACTGGGCCTTGAATTATTCGTTAGTTATTAATCAAGGAGTTATTAAAATGTAACGAACCTGTCATACATCCACCGGGAGGTATGAGCAGTATCCGAAATGGGGGTTCTTGATTTGCAGGTAACAATAGCATAATGAATGGGGTATTCGTTAAAGAGATTTGCGGACTCTTCCCTTAATTAAAGAACGGTACAGTTACCTCTAATTAAGAGCTTAGATTGATAGCTAAAAAGCGAAACTAAATAAGTGCTATTTACATAGGAAACCGTCCGTTATATATTCATTCTGGATTCAATAAGTATGTCGTGGATCTACGTGATCTATGTGATCTGACTAGATCACCTAGATCACCTAGATCACTTTGGTCTTGGCAAGGAAAGCCAAGCTTTTCTTCTCCGAAGTTTAACCGCCTGGAGCCTGCGCCAGGTTTTAAAGGCCGGTTTCTCCAAGACAGGAACCCCTGTTCCTGTACTGTAACATTATCTCAAAAATAAGGCGCGCTTGCTTCATTTCCACACGACGCTGCTTTTTTTCCAACCTTTTCCGTTCCTTTAGTTAATCCAATTTCAAACCTTCCTTTAACATTTTTAGGGCCCTTTTTTAAGAAGGTCCTGCTGGAAACGTAAACGTTTTAGCTTTCTAATAAATTCCTTTTGCCTTTTTTTTTAACGGCATCGCAGTTTATTTAATTCCTTTTTTACAACTTCCTGGTACTTCAGGAAATTATCTTTAACCTTCCGCTACTTTTATTACAGTCGTTATTAAGTTTCGTTCATTTTCTTTAACGAATTTATGGTTTCCGCATCATAAAAAGGACGTTAGTAACGCGTGTACTAGTTACAACTTGAGTATTCCAAGGAAAAGAAATAATCGGTTTAACTAAACCAAGTATAATTAAAATAAAGAAAAGTTTTAACTCCGAAAGTTCTAATTAAGTTAGCGCGAATATCATAAATGTCGCGCTAATTTTTGCGTTATTTTTTTCGCTTTTTTTTTCTACCTGTCATAATAAAGTTAGCTGAAAAGCTACGGAAAACCCCTTTAACAAAATAAAAAGGCCACCTACGGTTTTTATCTTTGGGACAAAGATCCTTGGAGAGGGGAAATGGTATTACAGTACAGAGACAGGGGTTCCTGTTTTGGAGAAACCGGCTTCCGGAGCCTGGTGTGGGCTTTTTGCGGTTGAACCTCGGGTGAGGAAAGCTTGGCTTTCCCCGCGCCAAGATATGGTAATCTGGTAGATTTGGTAAATCTGGAGGCAGATTTAACAGATCCTACAGATCTCCGATATACTTATTAAATCCAGGATGGATATATAACGGTTGGATTTCTTATGTAGATAGCACCTATTTAGTTCCGCTTTTTAGCTATTAATCTAAGCTTTTAACTAGAGGCAATTGCACCGTTTTTTAGTTAAGGGAAGAGTCCGCAAATCTCTTTAACGAACACCCCATTTATTGTGCTATTGTTACCTGCAAATCAAGAACCCCCATTTCGGATACTGCTCATACCTCCAGGTGGATGTATGACAGGTTCGTTACATAAGCCTTAATTCCGCTAAAACGACTAGATTTTTCTATCGTTATTATTAACGAAGTACCGATTAAGGTACGAATCGAAAATATCCCGTAAGGTGCCGATTTGGTCGACCTTATCCGTTACGAAAACGGGGCGTAAAACTTAGGCAAAAAAGATAACAAATTAATAGTACCCGAAAAAATAATTAACGGCCGTATTTTTTTCCGTACCGTATTTATTCGCAAAACTTACGTACCTAAAATATTTGCATACTTTGACCAGAACAAAATGATTAAAATATTAATACGGGAATATATCTAGCTCCGGTTTAAGGAAAGTATCCGATAATATATCCGGAACTGTTACGATTACCGTCGGAATAAAACGTTTCGAAATAAAACTCCGGAATTTTTCCACCCTTTTTTTATTCCGAATAATATTTAGGATTACGTCGTTATTAACAGAAAAAATATACCAAAAGATCGTTACGGTTATAATTATATATAGGCGTTTATTGATAAATTTAATAAAATTATGGCAATTTTATCAGGTAAAAAAATTAATATTACCGAAATCTTGGCCAACCGATATTACCGATATTTATATCGTTTCCTTGAAATATCCGTTATCTGGATTAACGATAACATAAAATAATTCGTTTTTTAATTCCTGGTTAAATTAAACGAATTTACCGGTATAAAATATCGTTACGGAAACGCATTATATCTGCAAATTTAAAAGGTTGTCGAATTTATAAACTAAAAACTAAATTAACGTTTGCGTTTTTATATCGACAGGCGCTAGTCAAAATAAATGGCGCACTACTCCAGCTAGCTTCAATATCGCACCCTAAATGCTAATATCATAATGATTTCACTCCCTCATAACTTAACAATATCGATGACGATGATATAATATTTTTGCATCATGATAAAGAGCGAAGCTTTGCGATCAAAATGAGTATTTTTCCTTTCCATTTCCTTCAATTCCTTCACGCTTTTTGAGTGATAACGATGGACGCTAACGGTACGGCTAGAGCCATGGTTAGCGGGGCCAAAGAGCTCAATGACACCCTCAACGTCGGGCGCTTCAAATCGCGAAATCTTCAGGATATTCGGCGTTCCCGAGACTACAGGAAGGCGCTGGGTAAAGAAAGAAGCTCCTGATATATTGCCTCAAGGCGAAAAGAGAGGAAGGAAGCGTAAATTCGACGAAACACAGGTCGAACTTGTTGATCACTTTTATCATCATACATCTCACCCCTGGAGTGACCACCGCCTAGGCTGGCAGGACCTCGCAAAGAAGGCCGGAGCGAATCCTCAGTGTTCTACGAGTACGATCAAGAGAGCCTTGAAGCCGTTAGGGATTCACACTCGTCCCGAAACGAAGAAGCCTAGGCTCAATGATTCCACCAAAAAACAACGGATAGAGCGAGCCCAGCGGGAGTTGAAAGGGGGCTATTGGGAGGACCCTGACTTCCTTGCAAGGCTCGTTTCCGAAGATGAGATACACTTCGGCTTTAAGAAAGAAGGGAGGAGTAACGTCAGAAGGAAAGCTGAAGATCATAACGCATGGTGGACCGTTTCCGAATCTAACGCTACCATGGATCGAGGGCAACGCCGGCAGGAAGAACGCCTTCAGCAACAGCTTCATTACGATCCTCCCCTTGAACACCACGAACAGAAGGCCTGCCAAGCTGTGGGATTGATGGCTGCGAACGGTTGGCGATCACCGCTCTTTTGGTACGAAGTCAAAGACCCCCGCGGCAAGATGAATTCGTTGAAGTATATCGAGATCATGGAGTGGGCGATGGCGCTCGCAGAGCTTTGGCTCGGTCGCAAGGACCTGATTATATGGCAGGATGGCGATTCAAGCCATACCTCGAAGGTTACGAAGGAATGGCTTCAAAGGAAGGGCTACACCGCCATCTACAACGTTCACGATAGCCCCGAAACGAACCCGATCGAAAGCACCATCAAGAAGGTCAAATCCCATATCACCAACAACCCTCACATCAATACACAAGAGCTTGTGAGGCTAGCTGAAGAAGGCTGGGATATGATGGATAAGGGGCGGCAGAAGGCTATATTTAAATCAATGGTACAGCGGTGGAAGGACTTCATTAAAGGCGGAGGACAACGTATAGCCCATTAGATCAATGGCTAAAGTTATCATAAAATTCATTTCTAAAGCTTCATCTGAAGAACGTCGCGGATAACCCTTGTTATCTCTTGATTTATATGTAAATTGCATGGTATTTTAGAGGGGTTGCCGGTGGGGTGCGCCATTTATTTTGACTAGCGCCTGATCGACAAATATCAAAATAACTAAAACGTATATATACCTATATTAAATTTCGCGTATAATTTATTATAATATTTATCGATTAATATAATTCCGTTAAAAGTTATATTAAGTAAAGATATCCGGAATCTGCTTTTATTAAATTTGGATATAATAAAGGCAGAAACCGAATTAATTTAACGGATATTAATAATTATTAAACGAATTAAAAACGTTTAAACGTTTACGAAAAAAGCCGTATTAAAAACGTAAAAACGTTAAACGGTATAAGTTAATAAAAAACGTTATCCGGCCGACTTTAAGGTTAACGATAAAATTTTCTTCTGTAAAAAAAATTTCGTAACGTAAATACCGATTACTTATTTAAACTTATAATAAATAAAACCTTTTAAAATTTTAAAAAAACGCGGATATAATTTGGTTTTCGATTTACCGCCGAATTATAAAATAATTAACTTATTTTACGCCGCTCGGTTACGTAAAACCGACGATAACCCGTTACCTTAATAAACTAAAATATTACCGTTACCTGAAAAAATTAACCGTAAATTAAAATTCGAAATAAAATAAATCGGATAATTAAAATTTAACGGACGTTATAAAAAGTTATAATATCAGGCCAAATAAAAAAGTTACGATTCCGACGAAATATGGTATTCCGTAACCAACTTTAAAAACGTTCCGATTGTAATAAAACGGTTCCATACGGAATATTTTAATGCATTTAAACTACCGGTCTGCTTATAAAAATGAATACGCATAACGGCTGCCGACGAGATTAACGAAAACCACCCCGATAACAATAAGGCCGCGAAAGTAAGAACCGGATTAATAAGAAAGAAACGGTACCTATAACTAACAAAAAGTTGTACATTTTTTTTGATCGTATATAAGTTTCTAGGAGGGGGTAATATAACGGCAGCCACTAGGATCAAACCGTGAGGCTGGCAACCGTTATATGGAGCTGACAGCTGCCATATAAACTAGCCACCTGCCACATAAAGAGTGGGGATATTTGTAGACCTTTACGCATTTTACGGCTTTGCGTTTCTTTCCTTCTTTTCTTCAGCTTAAAATCTTTGTTCATAGCGCTAATAAACTAGCTACCATGTTACATCAATGCTGGCCGTAACACGGAGTATACGTAAGGAAAAGCTTCGTCCCGATTAAAAGATACGGAAAGGTAGACGTACTATTTTAAAGCTTTATAGGCCCGAGAACGTTACTTTTATACGACGTTATTTATTGCGAGGATTTCGTATATAACCTGGTATTATTCCGACAGTTTCGGAAGAAGGGGTATTGGTGAGATAACCGAAGAAATAATAGCTTTATTTGAAATAAGTTTAATTAGTTCGTTATCGAAAATATTAACGTAATAATACCTTATGTAGCCCTAGCGGCCTATAAACGAAGCGTTAATTTATATATAGCGAAATTACCGCGAACCAGTAACGGTACGATATGGTACCTAAGATTAGGATACCTAGGGCCCGAAATAATCGTCCAGCTGTAGTTCCATACAAAAGGAGTCCGTTTAAAGGGTTTCATAATAGTCGAATGTTAAGTATGCGGTAAGGCGAAGGTTAAGAGGTAAATACGCCGCGAGCCGAAAGAAGGAACGTTCCAATCAAGCTAGCGAATCGTTATCGACTTTATAAATTTCGAAGAAGATTTTGAAAGGTATAAATACGTTATGTTTGTAACCGATAGATATTTAGGCTTTATCTGGGATATTTATCTTAAGAATCGAAAGCAGGATATATTGATTATAACGTTTCGATATTTTTTAAAGGCCCTGAAGAACCAAAATAAGGTGTTTCTATTGGTATTGAATACGATAACGAGATTTTAAAAAATTATTAGTTTCGAGATATGTTCCAGTCGCCTTTTTTTAATATTAGACTTAAGCTTTCGGTACTATATACCCAGGTTCAGAACGGGGGTGCAAAGCGTTTAGGGGATATGATTAAGGAAAAAACGATTGCGATATAAAATGGCGTTAAGTTACTTTCGTTTTTGATCGTATATATTTTTAAAGCTGCTGTATATCTGTATAACCGTACCCTTAAATACGTTTTTTTTTGGTAAAACTTATACGAGGTTTATTATATTTACCTAGCGTATAGAGACGGCGTTATAATGCTTGATCGAAAACCTTAACAAGCTTATTTATAAGCATACGGCTGTATGGTTTACGTTATAATAACTGCCGTTATAAAAAAAGAATACAAATTTTAAAAGTTAAATCTTAAAGGATGGATTAGTTATTTCGTCGGTTACCGATTTACGAATATTTATAAGATCTGGAATTTATTAATTAATAAGGTTATTATTATTCGAAACGTATAGTTTAATAAAAAGGTTAATTTTTTAGGTAATACTAAAGACCTAAAAGACGATTTTTTGCACGTTACAAAAAGAAAGTTACAGAAACTATTCCGATAGGTAGAAATATTTGATTAGATTAATAGCTATTTAATACATATATAAAAAGAAGACGAAAACTGAAGCGGAATAATTCGGTTACCGGTTGAGCAGGAGAAATAGTTCCAGAGAGGTACCAGCGTAGAAGACGTACGGAATAGAAAAAAATAAGCCTGTTTGTAAGCGACTAATTACCCTTATACGACCGTTATGTTCGAATTATTACCGTCCCCTGGACTATTACCGCCGTTAACGTCTACCTTTATAATCGTTACGATTATTACGCCGACGGAAGCTGGTAAGGTAATGTGACGGCAGCCACCAGGATCAAACCGTGAGGCTGGCAACCGTCACATGGAGCTGACAGCTGCCACATGAACTAGCCACCTGCCACACAGAGAGTGGGGATATTTGTAGATCTTCACGCACTTTGCGGCTCTGCGTTTCTTTCCTTCTTTTCTTCAGCTTAGAATCTTCGTTTATAGCGCCAATAAACTAGCTATCAGGCCATATCAATGCTGGCCGTAACAGGTAACCCTAGTTTCCCCTTATATTGTTTAACTTAAAATAACGGTAAAAGACGAAGGTACCTTACGGGTAAAAGGCGTAGGCCCCCCGTATGCCCCGTGCCAAGAAGGTATTATCCGATACGAATATAAGGTATAAGAAGCTGTATTTAATACAAGACGTTTAGTCCCCTTTATAGGTACGTACGATAACCGGCCGGTAAGTTACGGAAGTTTAGGGAAGTTAATTACCTAAAATACGCGTTATCCTGATCGGAAAGGTTATAATACCTTGGCATATAAAAAGGTATTTAGGTCGCAAGACCGGGTATATAGGCGGGACTTACTATTACCGCTACGAAGCCATAAAAAGCTAAGTACATACCCGTTAGAGAAGATGTTTCGGGAAGCCGAAAAAGTTTATTTATAAAGCTATAAAAAAATTGTAATCCTGGGAAGTTATTAATTAATTTTTTACTAAAAGGAAACAGGTCTTAAAATGTATGTAGGTATATATTTATAAGTTTAATAAATAGAGCTGGTTTCAAAAGTATAAGGCCCGTTTCGTTATACGAGGCGATTAATAGCTTAAGAACGCTTATAATAATATATACGCATCCACCCTAGCTAGACGGTCGTTTCGAGCTTTAATCGTTATCGTAGCTAGGTTCGACCTAAAACTTAAACAATATAACGCTATACACGTTTTCGTAAACGCTAACCTACCTTACGAAATATATATAAAAACGCCTTTAAGATATCCGCAACGTAGTAAAATTTTCCTAAGCAAAAAGGCTTTATATGAATTAAGGGAGTCACCTTTATTGTAGCAAAAGGACTTTACCGGAACGCTTAAGGAATTGGAACTTAACCCCGTTTTTTACGAACCCTATTATTTTATTCGTTAAGGGGTACTTTTTTTTTTTATAAACGATATTGTTATAATATATCGTAAAAAAGATTAATGTCTCGTCGATTAATTAATTTAATAAATACGGAAACGATATACCTGTAACGAACCTGTCATACATCCACCTGGAGGTATGAGCAGTATCCGAAATGGGGGTTCTTGATTTGCAGGTAACAATAGCATAATGAATGGGGTGTTCGTTAAAGAGATTTGCGGACTCTTCCCTCAACTAGAGAACGGTGCAGTTGCCTCTAGTTAAAAGCTTAGATTGATAGCTAAAGAACGAAACTAAATAGGTGCTATCTACATAGGAAACCGATTATTATATATCCATTCTGGATTTAATGAGTGTGTCGTGGATCTGTGGGATCTGTGGGATCTGTCCCAGATCACCCAGATCCTCCAGATCACCATGGCTTGGCGCGGGGAAAGCCAAGCTTTCCTCACCCGAAGATCAGCCGCGAGGAGCCCACACAAGGCTCCGGAGGCTGGTTTCTCCAAGACAGGAACCCCTGTTCCTGTACTGTAACAATACCCTTATAAGGGGTAAGGACTTATAATAGTTTTTCGGTATCGAAATAATTAAAAATAAAGCTAAAAAAAATTCTAGTTATTCTAATCCGATTTTATAAACAAATTAACTAACCTAATTCCCCAAAAAAGTTTAAATAACTTCCCAGATATATTTATAACGGACGTCGAATTACTACCGAATCCTAGTCTGGCCCATCCAGGCTCCGTTAACAAATACCAAAAAAAAATCGGTTCCATCTTTTACGTAACAATCAATACGCAACCGGATATATTCTTTGCTATATCCCGACTGGCCCGATTTAATCTAAACCCTAACGACGTACATCATAAAGCCCGACTGGCCCGATTTAATCTAAACCCTAACAACGTAAATCATAAAGCTGTTAATCGAATTATATGTAACGAACCTGTCATACATCCACCTGGAAGTATAAACAGTATCCGAAATGGGGGTTTTTAATTTGCAGGTAACAATAGCGCAATAAATGGGGTGTTCGTTAAAGAAATTTGCGGACTCTTCCCTTAACTAAAGAACGGTGCAGTTGCCTCTGGTTAAAAGCTTAGATTGATAGCTAAAAAGCGAAACTAAATGGGATGCTATCTACATAGGAAATCGTCTGATACATATATCCTTATTATCTCCTTTATTTTCCAGAGATCCCCGGAGGTCTCTGGAGACGGACAGAAACGAACAAAGGTGGTCTCCCTTTGTCTCTGGAGACAGACAGAGACAGGCCGAAAGCCGAGATTTAGCCGGCAGGATGGAGGCCTCGGCTGTCTCAATTTACTTGGCTCCTTCTCTGGGTTTAATGGAATCCCCATAAATGTAACATTATTCCTCCTTTCCTAAAATCTTTGTCCCAAAGATTTTTAAAAAGTAAATTTCTTTCCTTCTTTAACACCGTAATATATTTTAACCATAACAAACAAACCTTAAAAACGTTCCAAAACTTTAACCGAAAGTCGTCACGAATTCATAAAGTCGATCTTTCAATTTGGCTTCGAAGTTATGCCGTATATACGTTGTTTTAAAAAGGATCTTTCTTGCAAGATGCTGGAAAACCGGAAAAACTGCCAAAATTGCCTAACGGCTAATATTCAAACTTGTGATAGGAATCATATTTCGTTATCGTTTCTTGAAAGCATTCGGACTAAAAAACTTCGAATAAATAAGGAAAAACGTTTAGTAATTCAACAACTGCAGAAGTTGTTTAACCGCATTACTCGGTTAGATCGTCAATCTGAATAGTTACACTCTAAAGGAGTATCCTTTATTCAAAAGGGGCTCAAAAACATAAATGAATTAAAGGAACAGGAAAGGTTGGAAGCAAAAAGGGATCGTCAGGAAAGGGAACGAGCGTAGCTTGCCTCAAGGCTTAATGCATTGGTAGGGGCATTTACCTCCTTCGACTGGAACGCCTTAAACCTGAACCTGAGCGGGGGGGCGTTACCGCCCGCGATCCTGGTCGGCCAGGATTTTGTCGATGAAAATCCTTAACCAAGCTTATCGCATTCGTTAGGTACTTAAGTGGTTCCCAAATGTTATCCTTAGGTAGGCAATCCATCCACTTAACCAAGTACTGGATCTTATCTTTAACCATTTTAAAGTCCAGTATTTTTTCGACTTCGTACTCGTTATCGTCCTTTTTAATTTCGAAGTTTTTCTTAAGCGGGGCGTCCTTTGGGGCTGGTTCCAACAAGGAAATATGGAATACAGGGTATATTCTCATGGTTTTGGGTAATGACAATCTGTAATTAGTTTTTGAAATAACCTCTTTAATCTTAAATGGACCAAGTTTTTTAAAATTAAGCTTGTCGCTAGGTCTTTTTGTTTTGATTTGGGAAAGGTTTAATATCGCGTTTTGTTTTTGACGTAACAAGTAGACTTTATCTCCTCTCACTAGGATTGGTCCCTTAATTCTTTTCTTATTGTAATACTGGGCCATTTTTTGCTGCAAAAACTGCAACTTAGTCTGAAGTCTGGCTTGTACTGTCCTGATTTCTGTCACCATTATTTCTGCTCGTGGAGCCATTGCAGTGATGACTGGGGCCTTGTGTATGGACTGTTTTGGTTGTTGGGTTGCTGCGTCGTATCCATATACAGCTGTATGAGGTAATAGGCCCATGTCCTTATTAACGGACGTATTATAGGCTATCTGCGCAAGTGGTAAAAGTTCGACCCAATTATCCTGCTGATAATTAACGTAGCTTCGAAGGTACTGTTCCAAGATCTGGTTCAATCGTTCTATCTAACCGTCTATCTGGGGGTGATAGGCTATTAAAAACTTAAATTTAGCACCGATTTGCTTAAAGAAGCTGGTACCGAATTTCGATATAAAAAGCTTATCTCGATCAGAAATAATCTTTTCTGGTACTCCATGCTTATCGAGATAATATCGAATAAAAGCGTAAGCTAGCTATTCTGCTATTACGGTTTCTTTGAAAGGTAAGAAGTACCCATATTTGGTAAGTCTGTCAATAATCACTTACACTGCATCATACTCAACTCCAGTAACGGGGTCTTTCGATATAAGGAAACCAGTAATAAAATCCCAAGCTATGGTATTCCATGCTTTATCGGGTATATCTGTAGGTTGCAGTAAGCCATACGGTTTATGGCGGGCTGCCTTTACCTTATTGCAAACGTTACAATCCTTAATTACTTATTTAACGGTCTGGCGCAGTTCTGGGAAGTCGTATTTCTCTTAAAGTCGCTTAATGGTTTTGAACACTTCCTGATATCCATGTAAAGGATCTTCATGGAATTTCCGGACGAATTCCTTTTGTTATTGGCAGGGGATATAAATCTTGCTACGAAATAACAGTTGGTCTTTATCATTTCCTTTCAGCTATCTAACTTCCTCTCATTCCTCTAAACTGTAAAAGCTTCTAAATTTGGCTAACTCCTCTAAAGTAGGCTGTTTTAAAGTTACATACAGCTGTACCGTCCTATCGTCCTTACGATATAGCACCTATATATATCGCTTGGAAACTTTGGAATCGTAATCTCCTTTTCGGCTTAAGATATCCGCTTGGATATTTTCTTTGCCTTTAATATGGTAAATCTTAAAGTTAAATTTGGATAAAAAAACTATCTAATTTTCGTAACGTTTATTTAATTCTTAAGTCGTCATGAAGTGGGTAAGATTTTTGTAATCGGAGTAAATGTCGAATGGTTCCTTAACCCCACTAAGGAAAGGTTTCCATTCCTTTAAGGCGTAGATAATAACGAGTAACTCCTTGTTATAGATCGGGTACCTAAGTTCTGCATTTTGCAGTATTTTGGAGTAGTACGTTACAGGATACCATTTGTTATCTTTTTGTTGTTTTAGGATAGCGCCTAATGTATAGTTCGACGCATCTATTTTTAGGCGTTTCTTTTTATCTGGATCCGGTAATCGTACGATAGGTTTGCTAATAATTACGTCCTTTAAAGCTTGGAACATTCCTTTGGCCTCCCGAGGAAGTTTAAATTCTTTTTTAACGTACTCCTTCGTAATAAGTTTGGTTAGGGGGCTGGCAATTTTGCCGTAATCCTGGATTAAGGACCGCACATAGCCGGTAAATCCCAAGAATTGGCGGATGTTAGTAACCGTGGCTTTGTCAGGGATTGGCCAGTTTTTGACGGCTTTCAGTTTGGAATCTTGGATCTGAATTTGTCCTGGGGTGATGGTGAAGCCTAGAAAATCTAGCTTCTAGGTGTGCCAAACGCTTTTTTTTGCGTTTATTAACAAGTTGGCCTTTTTAAGGGCCTCTAGTACTTAAGCAACGTGCTTCCTGTGCTCCTCCAGAGTTTCTGAATAAATAAAAATGTCGTCCAGGTAGACGAAAACGAATTTGTTCAGAAATTTCCGTAAGATAATGGTAAGTATATGCTGAAAACTGGCTGGAGCATTAGTTAGGCCCTGTAGCATAATTTTGTACTCGTAGTGTCCATGAATAGTCCTAAAGGCAATCTTCCACTTTTTGCCTTTGGCCATTCGAATTAGGTAATAGCCGTCTGGTAGGTCCAAAACTGTAAACTATTTGGCTTTGCTAATATTCTCCCTTATG
This sequence comes from Monosporascus sp. MG133, assembly GCA_004155925.1. Classification (NCBI taxonomy): domain Eukaryota; kingdom Fungi; phylum Ascomycota; class Sordariomycetes; order Xylariales; genus Monosporascus; species Monosporascus sp. MG133. The sequence goes on along the minus strand of QJNX01000197.1, from coordinate 31,793 downwards.
GTGTTCATTAGCGTTAAGGGATATCCGTTTTTGATAGTAATATCGTTAAACTGTCTGTAATCGTGGATTCGTCGGTATATTGGATTTCTATCTTTGTCGATTTTGATCTTGCCATTTTTCATCTTTGGCATTATCATGACTGGATACCCTGCAGATGATTCAGATTTTTGTATGTAGCCTTTTTCCAGGTTTCGTTAGAGACTTTTCCAAAGAGCCTTAGCTTTTTCAGGGTTTATGTGGTAGATTTGATGAAGTTTTGGATGGTATCTTTCTTTGATGGGAATTTTATGATCCCATTAATTGTGGTTAGGTAACTCCTTTCGAGTTCGTTCCTTAAACAGTTTCTTGAACCGTCGATATTCAGGGGGTACTGTTAACAGTAGGTTGGAAATCCTAGCTTCTTTGATCATATAACAGATTTCACGAAATTCTTCCTCGGAATCTTCCTATGAAAGCGTTTGCTTTTTCCAGTTAATCCGTAAATTGCTGGAACGAAGTTACGGTATTCCCAGAATGATATCATATCCTAAGATGTCGGTGATGTCGAAAGTAATCCGTTCTGAATGTCTTTATATTTGGACCTCGAGTTTTTCCGTCTTTCGGAGTACTCGACCGTTATCGTAAATAGATAAGCTTTTATTAATTATTCGTAGCTTGTATAATTGCTACTTGTACTTCCAGGGAATATAATATCTTTCAGCTACCCTGGGGGAAATAAAGTTTCTTTTTGCTCCGGAGTCGATTATAGCGTTAAATATCTTGCTTCCATAATAAATGGGGATCTTAATCTAACTCCGTATTTCTTTCTGTGCCTCGTATAAGGTTTTGTATGTAAGGGTTCCTCGATGCCTTATTTTCGAGGGCCTTTGTCGTTTTTTGGCTGATATGTTTTGGGGGCTAGGAGGCGTTTTTATTCGCGTACCTTCCGGGTCGCATATTTGGTGCAATGGTTATCCATATATTTGAACTATTTCCTATTGCCGAATTGGCACTTGAAGATAACTATCTTCTTCTGGCTTTTCCTTAAGACTTGTATCTTTCGAATTATCGGGTCAAAAGGGTAGACCTCCGAAGGGGGTATTTCTATAGCTAGGAAGTCGTGTTTGTCGCAAGGTACTGGCGCGTAATACAAATATTTTTGCGTTATGGCCCTTTGGCTTTATTTTGATTTAGGATGTAAGTAACAAGATTTAGGGTAATCTGGCCATTAGGGGGTTTCTGTGTATCTGTATTTATTATCTGGTTCTGTAGGCGTTTCCTTATCATATCCTGGCCAAAAGTTATTATCTTTTTTGGTACGTTAATGGGTAAGGCAGTTATAATTATAGTAGGCAATAAAATGCAAAAGCCTATGATCGTCTGCTGGTTTAAGGTATACTGTACATTCTGGAAGAATGCAATATTTTAGGGATAACTATCCATAGCTATCGAAATCCTTTCGTAGCTAACCGTCTTGGTCGTGTATTTTATACTTTTGTGTATCGAGGTGACAAATGCATCCTAGCGTAATGGTTACTCTGGAGCTTGTTCGTCCTGGATAATATTTGTAAGCTCTGGCCATAGTACTTTTGCAAATAGTGCAATCTTTACTATCTGGGTCGCTGTTCCTGACCCTGCTGGTCGTAATAATGGTAAATTCCTGATTGGTGGAAGTAACGCTTACTTCCCTTTTATCTTCATCCTCGCTATCTGTATCTCGTTCGGCCGCGCGGACTTTCTTCTTAGGCTGGGGAATCCTATCCTTCTGATAATTCTTCTAGGGATTTCCCTTTTTTGCTGGAAAGTAACATTCGCTTTTGAAATGGCCCTTCTTGCCACAGTTAAAACATTCAACTTTGGACTTATCTTTCTTGGACTCCGTTAAAGCCACACTAACTTCCTTCTAAGATCTGTCCTTTGTTTTCTTGTTGCTACTGGAGCGTTTGTTACTACTTCGTCTGCCGGTACCTTTCCTTTCAAGATACCGATCAAAGGTGCGTCGGTCGGAAATGATAACCTTGTCGACATACTCCTCAAAGGGTCCTTCCTTAGGGACTTTAAACATCTCGTCCTTAACTTGTTCCTTCAGGCCGTTATAAAAGGGGAAGAACAACGCTTCTTCCGGTAGTTTGGAAATAGCTGCTAGTCGATTGAATTTAGTTGCGTACTCGGCAGCTAACGTAATTTGCTTTAGGTTATGCATTTTCTTAACCGCGTATTGTTATTTATCTGTATCTCCGTACAAGGCTCGCATTCGTTTTTTAAAATGCTTATAATCGCTAAAAACGTAATTGGTAACATCTAGGCAATTATCGGGGGAGTATGTCAAATAATCACTAAGAATGGGTTCGAACCAATTAAGCACTTTTCCAGCAAGTAGCTGGGAAATAGCCATAACCTTCTGGTAGTCCTCCGTTAGAGAACTTTTATACTACTTAAGGTGAAATCTGGCCTTAACCAGGAATCCTTCCACATCCGTGGTTCCGTTATAAGGTTTGGGAGCAATTAGCTTGTAGCCCTTGATGTCAGGTATTCCATGGTAGGCAGGAGGGGGTATAGTTCCTTTTCGATCGCGACCAAATAACGGAGGGGCAGGAGTTCGTGGGCGAAGGGTAGGTGTTTCGAAGAAGGGTGCTGGAGTTCTTGGACGAGGAGTAGCTTTTGGAGCCGTAGAAGCCTTTTTTAATTATTAAGCGAGTTTGGCGTTTTCCTTTTGGAGTCTTACGACTTTTTCGGCCATAAGGTCCAGTCGTTAATCGGTCGTAAGCTTTTTTTCCTTTCCCGTGTCGGTAACAGGGACTTCTTCAACTTCCTTTTCGTGGTTTGACTTTTTAGGTCGCATTTCGATAATTTCTTCTGTTTCCTTAGGGGTAGGGGTTAGTTGCTGTTGAGAAGAAGAGGATTTTTCCTGGCTTTTAGCTTTTGTAGCCTTTGGTAACATGTTGTTAATTAATCGAAGAACTTCTTTAATAAGGGGTAGATTGTGTAATCCGGTTATTGATCTTTTACTAACTAGTGACGGGGATTAAGTATGCTGTTTGTCTGCTAAACGTCGTTCTGTGATATCGTCTTTACTGAGTTTAGAAGTGCTTATGCCTAACTGGGCCTTAAATTATTCGTTGGTTATTAATTAAGGAGTTATCAAAATGTAACGAACCTGTTATATATCTACCTGGAAGTATGAATAGTATCCGAAATGGGGGTTTTTGATTTGCAGGTAACAATAGCGCAATGAATGGGGTGTTCGTTAAAAAGATTTGCGGACTTTTCCCTTAACTAAAGAACGGTGCAGTTGCCTTTGGTTAAAAGCTTAGATTAATAGCTAAAAAGCGAAACTAAATGGGATGCTATCTACATAGGAAATCGTCTGATACATATATCCTCATTATCTCCTTTGTTCTCCAGAGATCCCCGGAGGTCTCTGGAGACGGACAGAGACGAATAAGGGTGGTCTCCCTCTGTCTCTGGAGACAGATAGAGATAGGCCGAAAGCCGAGATTTAGCCGGCGGGGTGGAGGCCTCGGCTGTCTCAATTTACTTAGCTCCTTCTCTGGGTTTAGTGGAATCCCCATGGATGTAACATTATATTATACCTAATCGGTACCAAAACGCTAACGTTACAGTTCGGGGGTACGGATTTATTAGATATCTAAAGCAACGCCTCCTTTACGGATAATACAATTAATCGAAAAAACTCCCAAATTTACGTTATGAAACTATTTGAAAAAATAATAGGATAACAGGCGAGTAAGTAAAATACAGTAATTACTTCTACAATAAAAGCGGAATTATTATCCCTTACGCAGCCTACAAAAAAAATCTTATTCAACTTTCGATTAATCAGAAAACTAAAAGCTACCTTAGATACGGAACTATTAAATATATAATGCGATAATTAACAATCCATACGGCTCATTAACGGCGATATCGTACTTTTATAAATAAAATTACGGTACGTAAATATACACAACCATTAGCTGCGAAAAGTAGCAAAAAGGGACCTGATTAAAGTATTATACGCTTACAGGTAACATACTAGCGGATAAATTAACTAAAGCCCTGTTACAAAAAAAACTTCAAGCATTTCAAAGAACAGCTAGGATTAATAAACATCACAAAAGCCTTGAACCCACGGAAAAAAACTTTAAAAATTATTTTAAAGGAGGAATTAACTAATTAAAAGGATTTAATCGCCGGAGGAAAGGTAAAATAAAAACTGTGGCTCCAGGAAACGATAAAATGTAACGATTAACGCCATAACTGCGTTAAGGCGTTAGGGGGTGTATCAGCTAGCAGGGGTACGCTAGCACCCTATATATGGAGATACCCCTCTGATCGGAACATATATGTTCCGGGGCTAGATTACTTCAAGGATTAGTACGCGTTACGAGAACGCACGCAACTAGCCATCTAATACAACACAACTGATGTCCCCTATATCTGACAATATTACATTATTTACATATTTAAGATTCGCAATCTTTTACAATACAGGACATTATCTTTAAAAATGATTAATATTAAAAAAAATTGGAAAACCTTTTATTATCTTCGTTTCTAATCATTAAATAATTCTTAAAACTATTATACCTTGTAAAATAATCCAACTTATCCTCAGTAATATATTGCAAAGATTTAAAAGTTTGGTTTTTAAGTAAACGCTATAAAATAAGACGCCAGCAGCGGCCCCTGAAGGTCCTGCAGCCGACGGACACTTTTTTACGAATAGCGCCGTTATAGTGCGCCTGGAATAGCATTTACGGGATATGAAATGGCACGGTGTGGTACATACTAAGGCTCGCCCTGGTTGCTTGTATATCTGGCGGATTTCGGTGTCCTATAACAGGCATTCACCTTAGCGGAGAAAGCGACTCTGCCGGTCCGGAGAACCACCCCAACACATACGATATTTAGAGATACCGGCTTGCCCGCGGTAGAAGCGGGGCTTGATAAGGCGATTTCGCATTTCTCTTACAGGCTCTAGATATTTGGCAAGGGCCACCCCTTAGCCAAGCGGACGGAGCTGCCCACGATCGCCAAGGGGCCTGGAAAGATGGATAATACCGAATGACAAGCTACCGGAGCTTGCGAACAGAGTTAAAGAAAGGCTCCACGAGCTCCCCCGGCTTGGGCATATTCCAGACGAAGTAGACAAGTCTGCGCAACGCCCAATCGACATTATCCAAAGCTGCGTCAATTACGTAAAGGAGCTTTTCAAACAATTCCCAACGATTGGATACTACCCAAAAGCTTTCAAAACATCCGAGGTGGTTAAGATCCCTAAACGGGGGAAAGACGATTACTCCAACCCAAGAGCATACAGGGCCATCTCGCTACTGTCCTACCTTGGCAAAGGCCTGGAATGACTGGTAGCGAGAAGGATTGCATGGACAGTGGGCAAACACAGCATCCTAGCCCCACAGCACTTCGGAGCTCTTTCGAAGCGCGCAGCCACTGATTTGGTAGCGGCACTCATCCACGACGTAGAGCAAGCGCTAGACCAGAGTTTTGTTGCCACAGTTGCCACGGCAGACGTAAACGCGCTTTCGACGCGGCGCTGGTAAGACGCCTTGTAGTCCGAATGAGGGAGCAGGGCTGGCCAGACTTCCTTATAGATGGGTCCAATCGTTTATGACCGGACGCTCTGCCAGGTTCAGGTTTGAAGGTGTTGTCACCGAAGTCAAGCCCCTCGCCTGCGGACTACCTCAAGGCCTCCCAGCCTCGCCCATACTTTGTATGTTATACGAGTAGTAACCGACTGCTCCTTAACTACTCAAGACGATACTACAAACCCGACGGGCCGAATTTCCCCGCGTCGAATATTCCCTAGGGATAACTTCGCAATGGAACAAGAGAAGACATGGAATTTCGAGCTGGTGGACGAGGTATATAGTGACTTGCCACTGCGGGCTAGTCTTGGTCTCCGGGGATTCGTAACATTCGAGAGTCACGCGTGTCCACTAGGGCTCATTACTGGGCGAAAAAAGGCGAACTAGCGGACTAGTTCTGCATATAGAAGACTTCCGACATCCGAAACGTCCCGCGCTTATGATCGAATATAAAACGCTGGACAAGCTGACGAAAGACGGAATCGTTTCGGGTCTCGCGTCTGAGATCCAACCGGAACGCGACGTTATTAAAAAGGACGGCGAGGACTTCGCGTTTGCTGCTGCCGTTACTACTCAACGCTTCTACTCCCTAATCGGCAAAGGCATCTGGCACGACCCTATATGTATGGAAGAGGCTTTTGTCTTTTTCCATATATTCGAGTACTGTCTTACTAGCGCTGAAAGGGATTTCAGCACTTGCCCATTCGGGCACGGTCCCGCTGCCGACAACTAAACAGCAACCTTAGGCAGCAGAATGGATGTGGTGAAGAAAAGGGGTCCCCCTTTCCATTCTATTCGCCAATCTGGCCGTTCCCGCCGAAACGCGGCGGTTCCCACGGGCGCAATACACCAGCGCAGGGGGATAAAATGGCAGATCTAGTAAACATAATCAGCAAAGCCAGGAATGCAGCAGAAAACACAGGACTAACCGTTTTGTACCCAACGATGCCTAGTAAGGCTAGCAAACGGCGGGTCCATAAACGAGGAACGTCCCAATTTCAGCAATTATGAGCACCAAGCATAAAGGCACGAGCCTCCGGAGAGAACTCCTAGTTAGGCCTACTATCAGCGGTCAAAATATGACCAATCTCGTCCAAATCCATGATGTGGTTGTAAAGTCATTAAAGAGTGTAGGAGTAAGGGTTAGGATATATAGTAGTGTTGAAGGTGGGGAAGTTGCCAGCGCGTACGGGATATTTGACGCGTAACCTTTTCTGCTATCTATACGGCGAATGTGCAAGAATCAAGAAGAATTCCCCTCACGCAAACTGAATATATGTAATATCGACCAAGGCTCTCATTGCCTCATCCAGTACTAGATGAAGCTATCCGAAACAGCATATTTGTATGTCTCGGGAGGCTGCTTGGTGATGAGAGATGCGGTGAGGTAGAAGGTGCGGTGTAGAATTTCGGGGCCTACCGTAACTACCCAAGGACGCGTTTTCCGATTTTCTCAACAGAGACAAAAGCATCTGACACATGCAATAGAACTAACGACTAAACTACACAATGCAAAGTCTCCTTTCTGTAGGTGAATTCAAAGGGCCTTCATCCCTGTGTAGCTTCAGTCCTCATCTTCCTTGTTTTTCCGCAGCGTTGCCCAGCACTTATACCTCGGATACACCAAAAACGAACAGTACAAGTTCCACGGCTTTTCTTCGTTCTCGAACCTAAAGTCAAACTTGCGTACTAGCTGAGGCAGGAACTTTGTCATCTCCAGCAGGGTAATATTCCGGCCGATGCAAGTTCGCGATCCGCCTCCGAACTGATGTCATGCGGTAAATGCGTCAGCCCCTTTGGTTTCCCGATGCCCAATATTGAAAGCCGAGGGGAACTAGGCGGACCACTTACTGCAAACATCATCGATTCCTTATAGCCGAGCTCCGATTTGGCTCCAAGCCAGCGTTCGGGTCGGTATTGATCTGCGTCCGGCCCGTAGACAGCTTCGCTGTAATGCAGCGGCCAGGCGTTTGTCCCGATGTGAGTCTGGAGTTTATTTTCAATTAGTAATAGGATCATGACAATCAACACGAAGGAAGAAGCAAGAGGGAAAAAGAAAGAAATGCAATAGCAGTAGACATAGGGAGGACTTACTCCTTCCGGAAAATAATAACCTCCAAGTGTCATTCCTCCTTTAGGCACGACCCTAGGCAAGATTGTACCAACAGCAGGATGCATCCGAAGAGTCTCCTTAATAACACCATTGAGATATGGCATATCCTTAGCCTGCTGGTATGTCACAGGGTTGGAAATACGCCCTTCGGCAGCCATCGTATCAATCTCCTTCCGGAGCTTCGCCAATTTGTCCGGATTCCTGTACAAATAATATATCGCCGCACTCAGACTAATACCAGTTGTATCAGACCCAGCACCGATATTAGACCCACATGTATCAAAGACATTCTTGAACTCGACCTTATGAGCAGCCTCTAGTTCAAGTATCTTCCGCAGAAACGTATCATATTGGGATTTCATCTTGGGGCCAGTATTTGCACTTTGATATCTTTGACACTGGCTCTGGACATAGTTATTCACCTTTGACATAGGTTGTCCTCCGAAAAGGAGTTTCTCAAGTATCCGGTATGGCTTTTGCAACTCGGGTAATAGGCCCAGACGAGCCATGTTGTTGTTCGCTGTATGAATTTCTTTGATGACGCCTTGCGTATCGCCCATATTTTCCATCATACCAAAGTTTTGGTCGAACTAATACGTGTCAGCTACAATTTTAATACGCGGTAGAACTCCATCGGTTAACAGGCTGACCTACCGTGATCTCACCAATAACATCCCAAGCATAGTACTGCATAAAATTAGGTACGGAGATCAAACACTTCTCCTGTGCGAATTGATCCAACTTTTTCATGCAGAGCGCCGTCATCCTATCAATCGCGTCTTCATAGGTTACCATAGCCGACATAGAATATAGAGACGCAACTTTCCTACGTCTGTCCTGGTGATCATTGTTATCCCTTGTCGTGAAGAGGTTTTCGCTACCGCCTTGTGCATCGTAGTAATTAGATTTTGTGAATTTGCCGCTGAAGTCGTAGATTGTTTTGATGTCTTGTGGCTGGATAATGCTGTATCGCTTTGGGCCGACACGCACTACCGGACCTTTCCTCATCATCAGCATCAGAACACTTATGTGATTACGCAGGGCCGTTGGAGCTGCTGACCATATTTCTTATGCAAGCGGATGTAGTCCTCATGGGAATGTCCTTTGAACAAGGCATGCAACTCCCAGAGATTCGTGAATCTAGCCCATATGGGTCCGGGGACTTTCCGTAAAGGAGACAATAGGAGGTTATAAAGAAGAGGCGTAACAAAGAAAACAATCCAAGATCCTATGACAAGACCAGCGACGGCCCTAAGCGGATCCCCCAGGGTAGAATTGATGATATCTTCCAACATAATGGACCTTTGCGTGACTCAACAAATGGCAGGGCTCTTTTTCAAGCTTAGAATATATTTCGTCGTACCCCAATAATCCAGTACCTAGAATGGAACCATTTAATTGCTGCTGCATCTGGCGCTTTTATAAATCGAAAGTATGCTACACAACGGTACCACGGAACCATATATCCTCCGTATATGTGGAGAACAGAAAAATGCGCCCCGATATACCGATTGTCTTAGCTTTACATATCAAAGTTCTTATGGACCAAGCGACTAGGCTTGGCCAGAAGAACAAGGGCCTAGCGGAACCGACAAGGACTTAAGGTTACGTTGACTAGATTACTGGCTTCCGAAGGGTGGCCCTGGGAGCCGGATTACCACTAACTTGTAACGGCTGCGCCTCAAACCGTTGCGCCAAGGGGCAAAAGACTGGCTTAATCGGGGTGCTAGCAATCAGCTAGGTGCTTAGAGCTGTATAAGAGCTTTACAGTGGACAAGGCCGTAACATAACTACTTAGTGGGCCAACTTGTTAATACATTCCTGGTGATCCTCGAGAGCAAAGGATGTCACCAGTATGTAGCTACGCTTATTCCGTCTTTTATATAGGTTAAATAGCTTATCAGCTCGCAATACGTCTTAGTTACGTAAATTTTTATTATTATTATTAAATATAATTAATTATTTTATTGCCTAAATTTTACGACGCCTATGCTAATATAAACCGTACGACTAGGTTTAATAGTTATTTAATTTGCCTAGCCGTTATATATACAAACTCTTAAATTATTTATATTTAATAGGCTCCTATGATTTTAAATAATAATTTAAGGGCTGTTTTTATTAATATAAGTAGAGTTATAAGTTATTTAATTACTTTTAATTTATTAATATAATGTATATTATATTTGATCATACTTATTAAATGTTTAATTTTTAAAATATTTTATTTGTATAGTATTTTCATAATGGTTTTATAATTCAGTATAGTTATATTTATATTAACATTTACGTATTAAACTAGCGTTTAATGAGCGAAAAAGATGGAGTCTATCCGATTCATTAATTTAAAGAAGAAACGAGAGATTAAAGCTTAATATTTCAGTGGACCTGGGTAATTAAATTCTGCGTCTTTAGCTTGTGAATTATATGGCTTCCCAGGTCTTAGCAGAATCACTCTATGGACATTAGGAAGAAACTGATAACATAACGCATTCTTGCCAGCATTTGGTGGATCGGGTGACCAAGGTCCGATCATCCTTTTGTCTTACGAATTGATTGGCTTCAGGAGATTTGGTGATTTTTTCGTTCAGGGGGTTTGCTTCGGGGACGGAAGCCTAAAGCCCCGACTTACGGATGGCTCGGGATAGACGAATAGCGAAAGGCCGATGTGCTATGAGCCAACGGGCTTGGCTCATACCGGGACGGTCGGAGCTCTCTTAAGGGAGGGGTCCGGACAGTCAAGTGTGACGGCTCGGCTAGTTAACCAACTATTAAACCTAGTCGTACGGTTTACGTTGGCAGTCGTATCGGGGAAATATGAGTAATGAAGTACTAGTCACGTCTGGTAATAGCAGATAACCAAGGGTGATCTGGGTAACCAAGTTGCATTGCAAGCCGATGGTTATCTACACTATAGGAGAAATAACGAGCGTATATACCTATCTAGGCCTCAACTGGACCCCTATGTATTCCACAGATCCTCACGGATCCAATCCCACGGATCTGTACAGTTCTTGTCAGATATAGGGGACATCAGTTGTGTTATTGTATTCAGCTAGTTACGTGTGCTATATCACGCGTACAGCTTTAAGTAGCTTAGCCATGGAACATATATATGCCGATCAGAAGGTCGCCTTTCCGTATATGGGGAGCGCTCCGCACCCCCCAGCTAGCCGACAGGTAGTGCAAACCCTACGTTGCCTACCAGTCTGGCTGTCTTTACATTTGCTCTCGGTTCGATCGCATGGGCTCCCATGTCTGAGTTCTACGGACGCTGGCTGCCGCTCTTCTTAGGGTATGGTATCTTCGCGATCTTCCTGATACCAGTGGCGGTGGCTCGGAATATCGAAACCATCGTGTGTCCTTTCCTCATCAGCGTCTTTGATTGGTCTCTGGCTGTAGTCGGCGGCGCAATGGCTGACATTTGGAATCCTGTTGACCGTGCTGTGGCTGTTGCGTTGTTCTCGTCTGCCATCTTCGCTGGTCCTGCTCTTGGCCCCATCATCGGTGGATTCATTACTGAACCATATCTCGGTCGGCGGTGGACTGCTTGGACCACCCTGATTACTTCTGCGTCATCCGGCACTCTAGCCTTCTTCATTGTCCCCGAAATTTATTTAGTATAAGCCTACCATAGTATCAAACCCTGGGGACCGAGGCGGTCATCGGGACTCAGATCAGATCTAATAGTGGCCTGCCATAGTGTGGGGCGTCCCATTTTTCGACGCTATTCAGATTCGACAATTCCGAAGTAATAAAGCAATAGATATCAACCTAATCCTATGCGCGGTGCTTAACAAAATATGTAGAGCTAAGACAATCGGTATGTCGGTTCTTATTTTCCCGTTCTCCATGTATTCGGTAAATACATAGCTCCATAATGCTTTTTTTGCTGTACTTTCCATATATAAAAGCGCCAGACGCATCGGCAGTCAAAGGTTTCTCTTTTAGATACTAGACGCAGTTAGAAGAATACTGAGACCACGCTTCTTCCTAACCGTCAGAATATCTCTCCTTTTCTCGTTTCCGCTAGATCATTTACATTATTACTGCCCCTTCAGCTTACCATCGGTCAAACTGCCTGCGAACATGGCCACCAGTCTGCCACACAACGGCCATGATGACTACGCCCCTTTTAACGTGGCTATTATCGGCGGCGGTATTATTGGCCTCCACGTCGCCGTGGGACTCATGAAGCGGGGTATTCCTGTCACGATTTATGAGCAAGCTCCTGAACTAAAGGAGATCGGCGCCGGCATGGGCTTCGCATCCAACATTGTGGATTGTATGGCTGCTATAGATCCTAATATCATAAAAGCCCTAGCCAACGTCGCCATTAAGTCTGGCGGTAACATGCGCTGGATTAATGGCTTCACCCAGGAGGACCTAAGTTTGCGGCCCATGGAGCGACTGTTTGACATAGAACTATGGTTCGATAAAGAAGCAACAGTTTGGACAACCCACCGCAGCCAGTTCCTGAACGAGATGGTCAAACTCGTACCGCCGGACCACACCAAGCTTGGAAAGCGCCTGGACATGATTGTGCAGAGGGGCGAGAATGAGAGGCTTCTACTGAAGTTCTGCGACGGCACGTCTGCCGAGGCTGATGCTGGTACATATGCCACATGTTTTCCCTCCCACTTGACAATATAAACCAAAGAAGATATTAACCCATTCCTTTTTCCAAGCCAGTTATCGGTTGTGACGGCATCAAGTCGCGCGTTCGTCAGCTTGTCCTAGATGGAGACGACCCGGCCGCTGTTCCCCACTACGCCCACGAAAGCGCATACCGCTGTCTTGTCGACATGGACAAAGCTCTTCCGGTGCTGGGCAATCTTTGCAAAACTATGGTGATGTATATGGGTCGGGGCGCCCACATCATGACGTATCCTGTGGCCGATTTCAAATACTTGAACGTGGCAGCCTTCGTCCGCGAAGATGGTGGCTGGCCCGATAGCGAAAAGCACACCGTTCTCAGGAGCAAGAAGGACATCCAAGAGGCCTACTCTGATTTCGGTCCTACCGTACGATCCTTAGTAGGGCTTCTGCCCGACGAGCTTAATTGCTGGGCCATGTTCGACATGTTTGATCACGCCCTGTCCACCTACGCCTACGGCCACATCGCCCTCGCAGGAGACGCCGCTCACGGCTCGACCCCGCATTACGGCGCCGGTGCGAGCATGGGTGTAGAGGACGCACTGGTGCTATCAACCGTTCTAGAGCAGGCGGCGGAAATTCTGAAGAAACACCATGGCGTTGTCAGCAAATCGAAGGCCCTGGCAGCTGCCTTCGAAGCGTACGATGCGGTGCGGCGAGAACGTTCGCAATGGGTTGTCCGCTGCAGCCGCCGCCAAGGGGAAAAGGTCAAGTGGCTGGATCAGGAGATAGGGGAAGATCTTGACAAATTCAAGGAAAATACGAAAGAGTTCTTGGCAAAATATTTCTACTTTGACTGGAGGGCCATGCTCCGCCAGGCAACTGACGAGTTTGAGCGCCGGCTCGGAAAGCTCCCCTTCGGCCGGGGTGTTCCAGAGCTTATTCTATCTTAAGTATAATGACTCTTATTAGATAGTTAACGTATGTAACCGTTTTTATTAAACTAGACAGCATTTAAGGTTTTATCTAGCTGTACTCTATAGTAAGTGTACGTTTATACTGCATCCACTAGAACGATCCGGAAGCGCCGCTTTAACAGTTCAAAACTACGCCGCCATCAAAGCGTTCGTTAAAGAGAAAATCTGTTCTTAATTTTTTTTTCGAATACTGCTGTAGATACAACGTAGATGTTTTGATGATGATCCAACTCAAGCAGAATGGCCAAATTTGGTTCCCTAATTCTGCCAGTCGTCGACCCCTATAAGAAATCTTGCAACAGAATGTAAGGCTACCCTAGTGCAACATTTTTCTGCCGGTACATATATGTCGCGTCATTTTATCGGCGGAAAAATTTAATCTGAATGGATGAAAACTTATAAGCCAAAAGGTACTTAAGGTTGGTTGACGGGCAAAAGAATGGTCCCGCTAGACTCCCTTTGTACGGAGGGGGCGTTCCCCTGCTGAAACCTGTTCCTCGCTGCAAGCAACGACGAACGCGGCATTCTTCTCAAGACTACCCGAAGGCATCCGCTTACCTATCAGCTTCAGGGTCGACCTCCCATAAAATCGCCTAGTTATGCGATTTCCCACATGCCACATGTCGCCAGTTTTGGGCACTGACATCCCGTATGCATGGCTCACAGCTAATTAGCGTCCCCTAACTGACCGGAAAGAAGACACTACTCGATGGCCTTTTGCAAGGAGGGACCTAAAGAGCAGCGACCTTAATTACTTACTGGTGCTGCTATTACAAAACGGGCCGCTTATTAGAAATGGTAAGACCTTTAAGGCAACAGGCTGGCGCAGGTTGCTATTTTCCTATGCGAAATCTAAACGACGGCTAGCCCGCTTCGAAGTATTTCGGAAAAAGTGGGACACGCAGTCTCGGCGCAGCTGCAACGGAACGGTACCGCATACACGTGGGGAGGTCGGGATACGTACGGAAATCTGCTTGTAATGGTATTTCTGATGCAGGTCGGGGTCTTCCACCGGCACCGCGCTGATCTGGTCATAGAGCCCCCAGTTGCAGCCCCAGATCTGTGGTGCCGGTGATGCTGGGGCAACGGCACACAGTAGGAATGCGACAGCGAGTAGATACATGGTTGAAATGTATTTCACGAATAGACAAACAGCTGAAGCAGAACTTGTATAGAATAAGAATCTATTTAAGGGGACGTAAGCCGAGTAGGCTCTGATAATGTTTAAGGCTAGGTATGTGAGGCCGTTTGGCAGTTGGATTCGATGATGAGACGAGAAGATGGTGGGTGATATTGTAGAGCGAGATGCTCACACTTAGAGGCAGAAGTGGATATTCAGCAGATGTGCGTATTTAACAGCAAGACAGTTGACATGACGCTAGCCTCTGGACGTGATGACCCTCTCATTGCTAAGTCCGTCCGCCTCTCTGTCTCTTTCTGTCTCTCTTCCTTCCTCTCTCTGTCAAGATCGACAACGCTGAAATATCATATTCCCTACTCTTGTAGCCCGTCAAACTTCTTGGGATCGGCAAAGGATCATGTTGTTATAACTTCGTCTTACCATCCATAATACTTGTTGATACTGGTGGCTAATGATGATGGCATCTAGAGATGCTGATATGACGAGAGTAGTGCCTCTATTTACAAGAGTGTAGTCACCGAACTATGTAGTTCCTACTTTCGACACGAGAACATCTCGGGGATAGAAGCGGGTTTCGCAGAGTCACCAGTCATCACATCAGAAGCTGCAAAATCCTTACTCTCAAGTTCTAAGGCTATCTGTGATTATCCGAAGTCATTGCTGTTATGCCAGATACCCATCCAGCTAGCATTGCTAACTTCTACAGGAGTCGGTGGACTATGACAGGCAATTATCAGCTACAAGCTTGTCATCGGACAGGACCCCAAGACAACAACCCAAGCTCAGCTTGCCATCTTACATTATTTTGAAAGCGACAAAGCCTGCCTACCAGGGTGCCGCTAGGGCCGAGGTACATCCAATTTCCGTGGGTCACGCGATTATCCCAGCCTTTCTATAGTCCTGGTTATGATGTCATGAGAGGATGTAACAGGAGGAAATGTTGCGAGGCACGCGCGCGGCACAGCTAGCCATCTGGCGTTTCATAATATTGGAGCGTTAACCTTATCTTCAAGTCCGATTTGCGTCGCTAGTGATCACCTTATCCTAACTCGTCTTTATCAAAATCTCCTAACTTTATCCTGCAAAACGTTCTGTCATTAATAAAGGCAAGCTGCGGACATTAGGCTCTTCACCCCTTGTTAACACCAGAACAGTATTTTCGGTCTCTATACTATGATATTGGACGCCACAAGTAATTTGCTAGACCAATGTCTCTACTATAGCATCTAGTGACTACAACTTGATCCGGTTCACTTCCGTAACCCACCTACATTCCCGTGTCAAATAGGCTGTGGTCTAACTAAGTTGTAGGGCGTATTATAACGCCATTGGTAAAATCAGGCGGGCTACTTCGGTAACGCTTGCGCGGCACGGGCGCTTGATGTGTGGAGTAATCGTGGTGAGTTCTCATTCAGTTTGTGCTTAAATGACGACTTATCTGCGAGGATCGTATGTAATGCTGGTTGTTACTTAGTCGGCCCCATTAAATGTCGATTTGAAAGTCCCTCCTCGCTCTGTCCTATGTAATGGCAACGGCCGGCCATGCCAGCTTTGGCCTTGGTCACGTCGATCTATTACCGGTTAGGTGTAACTGAGCAGCTCTGATTCGTTAGCTAAATATGGCATACATGGGGACAAAGCTGCCAAACCAACAGGATACAATAAGCACAGAAAATAATGGCCAACTGGTTGGGTATGTATGTAATACCTGTGACGACATCCAAGACTTGTCAAAGTAGGTAAGGGAGAACACACTTAACTGTTCTTATAAGTTTGACATACATTTCCAGAGTCACAATTATTCAAGTCATTGTCTTTATCCAATCAGGCCATCATTGAACTAGATCCACGAAAAATACCATTAATCAACCCAACCATGAGTTGTTCACAAAACGCGATCCCGGCTTTCGGAGGTCTGGGCCTTCCTGCCGACATCAACATCGGGCTGACCCCCCGCAGCAATCAAAGCATGGAGGCCATGCGGATCTGCTGCGCGCCCAACCCTGTTAACGTCGTGCAAGACTGCACGCTATGGTGCGAGTTGCCCCCTGCCTTTATGGAGAGGGTAGAGGTTTCTGGAGAACAGATACCGTGGCAGCTGTCGGAATGTTTCAGGTTTAGCGGCGTGAACGTAAGCAACGTCGTGGCAACTGGCGGCCACCCGGCTGAAGAATCTTCCGCTATCCCTGCAGCAAAACCGACCACCGCCGGGCTTGGTGTGCTCATCCTGCTTATGCTAGGTTTCTTAGCTGGATGAGCAGGTTTATCGAGATATATATATATATATGAAGGTCGTATTAAAAAGCGTATGTTACTGAATTACTGCGGCATATTGTGAATTTAGCCACTGATTAAGAGAATCTTAGTTATGTGGTGATGGCACCAGACTTGGGGTTCGAAAAGCGGATTTTATCAAAGTACCCAATTCACGTCTTGGTGACAAAGGGGGTTTGCCAGAGCAAGAGTGAGGAACCGGGGGTGCGGCTATAGGATCTTTATCGAAGCGGAAGACATATTCGCGCTAATTCCAGTACAAGACCAGCTTTATCGCAAAATAAATCGACGTCAGGACCCAAGAGTTAAACACAGGTTGCAGCATAAGCTGGATGTAGCGAGCAGGAAATATTAGATGTAGAGCTTCAACAGCCTAGATAATGTCATTGATTTCCTTCTGCCCTCTGTTATTTCTATTAGACCTATGGTTGAAGGATCCCTCAAAACGCACAGAGCATGGTGTGTTCCGGTTAATACATAAACGCCAGCCCCCGGGACGAGTAATGAATATCTGGATGCTAATTAGCCTTGTTGCCCTCACCACTAAGACGGTCGGTACTTCTTTCATGGCACGATTTCCCATCACAGAAATCAGATACTAAGAAGAGAATGCGACGTAATAACCCTTGTTCATTCCCTTTGTTCCTCAGGACGTTAAATTGAGGTCATATATTCCATATTAAGGGAAGACGGCCACCGGTTATGTGTACACTGCATAATGACATAAGTCCCTAGGGTGAATGTGGTTCGCTTAATGGCAAGGATTCGCACTTTGTGCTGGCTCTTTGGTTATTTGATGTAAGCGACGTCGCCGTCGTGTTGACCGTCGTGCCGAATTGCGGAGTAGTAAAATCATCTAAACACAATTTAACGACGTCCGCCTTGCCTTAATTGCATTGTGGTCAATAGCATGTAACAATGACTTTACAGCAGCTATGGTCAGGTACACTTGCTGCACTTTATGCCGACCCTACGGTTTTTCCTCGACGTGATAGTAAAGATTATCCGCGTTGGCAGTCGGGCGAGGGTGCGTGAATACCATGAACACAAGCACATGGCGTCCTTCTTGTCAAATACAGCATGGGCGACATCATGTGGTCCCAGTTCCTCCTAATAATATGGTTTCGCAAGGCGGACGTGGTTAGGCTTGACGTACTTCTGTGCCGTGCCTTCAGTCTTTCCTCAGTGTAAAAAGTAAGGAGAGTGTGGGATAATGAAATCATCCCGAACATCAGTGCATGGCGCCCCTTTGGTTTGAATTCCGGTATGGGTGATATCATGTAGTCGCGTATTTTCTAGGAGGGCAGGCCCATCATGTCCCTCACTCTTGCTACCATCAATCAATTCTAGGGCTTTTCAATTTTACCTCATCCAGCATAGAAGATGTCGGAAAACACGGTGAAGGATCCACTCCGTTTTCGAATGCCTGTATGACGCACTTTCAGTCCGTTGTTTCTTTGACAGTGTATGTGAGCTGTAGTTGCTGTCGTTGGTGTTGTGGTTATTGAGGCAGTGGTTATTGTTAAGTTAGTGGTTGTTGACGTAGCGATTGTTGTTGATGTTGCATTTCCCAAAAGTTGCTCTCACCAACCCCAGTTGCTTACCTAACCCATCATCGCTTTTACTCAGGCACTACTCAAGAATTGCTCAGGTATTACTCTGGATACCTCAGGGAGGTATAGAAGCTTGCAAAATCGGTATCACCTCTGCTGCACCAAAATAAAGCCTAGGCACGGACCATGTAAGCCATTTTGGCTCCACTCTGCGCCTTTGTCGTACTAGGTACTCTAATGGGGTCGGTACTTTATTCTTGGGCGAAATACAGTGCCATTTTCCAATTTGGAGATTGTCATTAACCCACTGATTTGAAGCTTTACTTTGTTGATTAGCACCGTACAGTATCGTTTTGCCTTCACTTAGAGACTACTTTATTGCCACTCATATGGAAAGCCCTTATAGTACTACAGTAGGCAACGAAATCGGCTCCCTCCCTGTCAGCTCTAGGAAGGTCTCAACGCACGAACATTTCAAATTTTGGGGCTTACACGGTACGTTCAGTTAAGCTTATCCGGGAAGCGGGGCAGGAGTAGTTCAAGCTGATAACCCAAATCTCTGTTACCTCAGCTAGCTCAGACCTCGCTGGCTCTCCATTTTTTTTTCAAAGTTTTCCAATGTACTCCGCCAAGAAGCTAAAAATTAACCAATCAAATGCCATATCCCCGTAACGAGCCAGTGAGGCCTGAGTTCAGGTTGTGCGGACAGGGGTCTCGTTCTGGACGTTCCCACCAAAATCATCAACTTTCCTTCGATTTCTTTAAAAGATTTAAAGATTTATACAAAAAGAAGCCCTTTTGCAGCCATTTTACGTCCGATAAGTTCGATACTTTATATACGCGTCGAATATAAGCTAACGTACATATAGGAATTTTTTCCATTTTTTTGGATGCAAATTGCGGCCAATATAGCTAGGTTTAGGTCAGGGAAATGGGCGACCGCAACGGCCTCATCGCTGCGACAGCACAACCACCGGTCGCATCATTATGCACCGGGCTTCCTAAGTATATTCTGTATGGGAAAAGCCCGTATATCAATTTTTTCGGCCGTACGGATTGTGGTTATTGCGTCGCAGCCCTGAGAAGGTCCCGGACTTGATTGACCGGAACGCCCTCCTTGCTGCGACGCAACAACCACCGGTCGCAACATTTTGCCATGGACCTTCCAAGGGTAATTCAGTATGGGAGAAGCCCGTCCAGCTATTCTTTTGGCCGTACGGGTTGTGGTTGTTGTGTCGCAGCCATGAGGGCGTTCCGGATTAAAGGTCTGCTCAGAACGAAAATTTTGATTTGATTCTTTAATATCTCCACTAATCCAAGTCCGATTCGGGAATTATATATATGGTTCAGAAGCCCCTTTCAAAACTGTATATAATGGCGCTTTTTATTATTTTCCATTTATTTTTATTGCTGTTATATTTGCCAGTTTCCAAGTTAGATTTTCGAAAATTTGTATGGGACTGCTCAGAACGAGCCCCAAAAATCACAACTTGATATCAGGCCCTATTTTTGAGGTTTTGTTATTTCTGTGGATACTTTACTAATTAGGTTAGCGCGGTACCTCACGCTACAATCTTTTTCAAAGCCTTAGCTGCAGCTGCGCCGTAGGCCTCAAAAATAGGGCCTGATTTTAATGAGGTAAAGTATATCAAAGGGTCTACTCTCCTGTCACTGTGAACTAACATCCCAGTGCATTTCTGCCTTACGTTCTCGTCGCTTAATTTTTAGAGCTTCTGATTTGCTGATCTTTGCCCGAAGCTGCATTCATGCCTTACACTGTAGCCCTAGTTGCCAGCCAATCAAAAGATCAGAAGTCTCCGAAAGGCAGTGGCGGGCCCCGCAGGGGGACCGGTCTCCTGTTGCTAATGGATTACTTACCAGTCGAGCCTTGCGCATCTTAAAATATAGAGACCGAGCTCACAGATAGCTCATGCATTGATTGGTCAAGCAACTAGCTCCACTGCCTGCAATATCATACGAAACGAAAACACCACTTTAGGGTTGGAAGCGGACCTACCCTCCAGGACGTGAGGAACCTCGATTTATTTCAATTCCCTTCGCATGCATATCTCGTTGCCAGCAGCTCATAATCGTGACTTGCGCGTAATTGTGCTCGAGCCGGTGACTTGGTAGCCCGTTACAAACGGGGCACTGCGTCGTGTTCCGGGATCCTGGTGCCAAGATGGTGCTCCAAAATAAACGGCCGCCGAGATCTAGGTCAGCTGGGAACGTGCGACCGCTTCGACCACACCGATAAAGCGCTACTCACATCGCGGCGTGCAGCAAATGGAAATATCACATTGGTGTTCTCTACTTGGTATGTCAAGCTCACCCATTGTCCAGGAGTCGGAGCCGTACAGAAAGGGGCACAGTAGTCGATAAACCTAACACTTGGGCCAACAGCTATTTAATGGACTTCGTCAAACATCAAGTCATTCCGTTCATTAATTAGGAGACAATTTGGCTCTCATCACTGGATCCTGTTATAGATCCCGATACCCATCGTGCTGGCCGTCGCCAGTTCCTTGCGGATCTCCTGAATGAACAAGACGCCTTGCTCATCCCAGTCCCTGCTTGAGCTGTCCACGAACCTGAGCGTGTTCCCAAAACCATTCCCAATGCACGAAAGGCACTTGAGCACCAACTTCGAATACACTTCGCCCATCTCATACGCAAGACGGTCTCCGGCAAGCGAGATAAAGACTTTCTGCTCGATCTGCGAGTCCGTCATGGATGTCCAGGCGGGGTTCTCATTTTTCCAGCGATCTTTCGCCTCGGATAGCACCGGCGACAAGCCTAGCCCTCCTCCGTTATTTACGACCACGAACGAATCCCACAGTCCAATCTCGAGGAAACAGACACCAAGGCTGTAGATGTCGTGCCCGATGTTGTACTTGGACTCGGCCACGCTGCCCGGCTGCGCCTGGCGCTCCGGGTGCTGGTACATAGCCATGGTCCAGTCGTCATGGTACACCTCGCGCTTCGATGCCTCAACCGTCCTGCGCACGTGCTGCCAGTCCACCAGGTACGGCGCTCCTATCGTCTTAGGATACTTCAGTTCTGGTATGTCGCCTGGAGCTGGTTCGAAGAGTAGTATTGACTCAGGCCGGATGCACTTGTGTACAAGGTTCTGCTGGTGCACCTGATACACGGCTTCGGCCAGCTTTCTCGGCAGGATGAAGCGGTAGTTGCGCGGAATTGGTGGCCTCGGCTGATTGACGGGGTCGAGCAGGACGTCGCGCAGCGAGCGCGGGTTGACGCGTCCGTCCGGGAAGGAGAAGACGAGATGAAAGCGGTCGCCCGCCAGGACCTCAAAGCCGACCAGCTCGAGCAGCCCCCCGCCGGATGATTTAACGAACTGAAGGATCCTCGCGAGATCCACCGCCCGCTCGTACGCCTGGCTTGAGCGCAGGCCCGGAAAGACCTTCTCCTCCACAAGGCAAGGCTGGGTGCCTCGCCGGCTATGTCTGTTGAAGTCACCCCGAGCGACGGTTACGGGCGAGTGCGGCAACCTCACCGGGTCTCCGACGAAGCAGAACTGGTTTGGGCGGAATTCAAGCCGCGAGGGCAGCTGCCTCCAGCCCACCTGGACCTGCACGTAGGCCCGCAGCCTGGACTCCAGCTCTTTCATCGATTTGATGCTGTCCAGCGCCGCTTCCATGGCCTTCTCGGTCTGCTTCTCGGTATTCCTGGCGGCCTTGAGCTTGCTTATCTCCCGGTCCAGTTCGATCATCTTCGCCCACAGCTGTTCAGCGCTGGCCTTAAGCGTCGCCCGCAGAGCCGCGTCCTCGGTGTCGCAGTACAGATCCTCGACGCTCTCGAGGGTCAGCCGTATGATGCCGCGGTTCAGGAGCAAGATGAACTCCTGAATCTGCACGACATCCGGCGAAACCTGCGCCGACTGGAGCTTGTTCGACAGGTAACGGCCGGCATGGATGAACGTTTCGACCAAACCAGGGATCGCGATGGCAAGCGACGCAAGCCCTATGACGGTGTCGATTCCCATCATCTTGGGCAGAACTTTTTCGTTTTGCGAGTTGGTTGTCGTCAGAAGCTCAATGAAGGATATCTAGACGAATTTAGACTTGCGCCTATAGATTGAATAATTGAGTGGACTAAGCAGTCTCGAGTGGGCTGAACGGCATCAGGCGGAATGAACAGTTGTAGATGCCCTCAGCTGTATTTAGTGCATTAAACGGTGAGGGGAAAGTTGACCAGTGCCAGTATTGAGTGGCCTGAAGAGCATTGAGAAGGCTATGCAGTGAGTGGACGAAATAACCTTAGCCACTCGAGCAGCCAAGTAGTAGAAGATGGACCATAACCAACCCCCCGCTAAAAGGAGGGGATTATTAACAGGTCATTGTCCAATGGCCACAGTCCAGACGGATTGCTTGAAGTGGTGTCTCATAATACGTGGTAGACTCTCGTGTCGCACCCTGCATGCTCTTTTGTCGGGGCTTGCAAAGCCGCTGCGCCTTCATACAGAGCTGTGCACACTCCCATTGGGGAAAACTATGACCACTCCCAAGGGTCAGCATCGCGCAAGCCCTGTTAACCTTGCCACGGCCCCAAACGAAGAGTGTATCCGGAAAAGCCAGTGCTGATCACCAAAAATGAGTAATTTTTATACAATTCTACTTCTTTGTTTCAGCACCACAACAAACATGGTTTCGAAGCTATCTGTAAGAGAATCGCGTATTCAGGACTCTCTAGAATATCTTGAAAGCAATCCCGAAGCAAAAATTCGCGCGGTGGCTCGAGAATTCGGAGGCATACCCCCATGAGGTCAGATCATGGGGTGGGGGAACAACAGGTTGAAAATGCTAAGTACCCGAGAAAATGTGGGGGCGGGGCACGGTTAAGTATTACTAAAAGAGCTTTCCCCGCGAAAGCCCAAAACCTTGAAACCACCATTTGGAGTTGCTATATATGCCTATTGATTTAGCTCCATGGGCAGATCTCTATTCCTAATTCCCTGTCTCTTTGAAAGATCTCATATCGGTGATCTCACTAGTGCCCCCCAGGCACGACTTCCGTGCGTCTTCCCACCATGGCGGATCAGTCGAGACTTGAGATAATCAAGTCGAACCCCATTGGAACAGGATTAGATGCCTTTCGCAATTCGTTCAGCTCTCCAGTCCATCAGATGAGCAATGAAGGTAATATTTATTCACCGTCACAAGTTCTTTCTAACAACTATAGACCTCAAAACCCGCGCGATCGCCCTTATTGCGGAATTGCAAAATCTTCCAGCTGCTCGATCACTTCCACGCATCGTTGGCCGTGGAACTCTTCGCAATGATCTCCAACTCCTTGAGTGCTCGGCAGTCGAATCCGTCGACTTTGACCTCGAAAATCTCATCCCTCTTCTTGATACGGTCCTCAACAACGAGTCCGATGAGCTCATTTGGAATAAGGCCTATGACGCTGTCACTAAACGGTAAACCTCTCTCCTCTCCCCTCCTTTTGTGTCAGTACAACTAATACCCTGGTTGAGCAACACGAACAGCTTCGCGAAGTCTTCCGAACACCACGAGCTGAAGGAGAAAATGGGAGTTGTTATGTACGGTAAGTTCCTAGTCAGGCATTAGCATTTCTTGGCTCTGATCCTTGCCAATATTGAGAAAGGATTTGAATTAATATGACCCTGCCTGCAGAGCTTTTTGAACAAAAAGTGCTGCCGCCTCGCCCACCAGGGCAACCACCGTTAGAAAAGAAAGGTTCGCAGGGTGCCGTCAGGATGGGAATCGATCCTGATGGTCGTGTACGTCGACAACCAAAAGTGTTCTATATCAACTTTTACAAGGCACTAATACAGAGAAGAAAATAGCTGTTAAAACCATCTACTACGGTAATGCAAAGAATGCCGGCAAAGTGATTCAAGACTTCCAACGGGAATGCGAGAGTCTTCAATCCCTACCTCATCCAAGCATTGTTCGATTTCTTGGCTTTAGTCATAATCCCGACAGGCGAGAAGCTGTTCTTCAGATGGAATGGGCAGCCTCCAAGTTGTCAGAGTCTGGTGCGGCGGATCTGGAAGTTATAATTTCTAATCGCGATGGTCGGCACCGCAAAGACAAGAGTTTGCATCACCTACCGGAGATCTTCTTGTGGCATGTCCTATTCCATCTTGGCGCAGCTCTCGCTCTTTGTCATCATGGCGTTAAACTCGATAGGACACGGCTACCCGCACGGGTCAATTCCGAAGATGTCCTTTTACAATTGATTCCAAACCCGTCAAACCGACTTATTTCGCTAGCCAGAGAGAATTCTCAGTTAACTTGGACAACAGAGCAAATAGCATTCTCGATAAAGAATCCCCACGAACCCATTGTCCATCGCGATATTAAACCAAGTAACGGTTAGTCTTTCATTTATACGAGATTTTCGTTGGCGTTTGCTAACCATAGCTAACTTGGGGGTTATTAAAAGTCTTACTCTCAGATCCACCTCCAGACGCATCGGACGAAAATTGGAAACTAAATTCGAATGTCAGTCTTGAAAATGACGAGACATTTCGTATTTACCCAATAATATTGCTGGGAGACTTTGGCTTGAGCGCTCCGTTAAAGGATGCACATACTCGAGCGGTGGGCACATTCCAATATTGTGCGCCTGTATGATTAGTTCCGTCACTTACTCTCAAAAACATGCTGACCGCTTTGTCTTTAGGAGGTTCCTCGTGAACCCAGTAGACCAGATAGCCCAAAGTTCGATTGGACAACCAAATGTGACATCTTCTCTCTAGGTGCTACTCTTTGGCATCTCATGAGCTTGCAGGGGCCACCGGAGCGTTCTCGCGAATCCGATCCACTTCCCTCCCTTCCCTCCAGCTATTCCGACAGACTTCGGCATCTTATTACCAAGTGTTGCGAATGGAAAGCATCGCATAGACCGACGGCAATCGATATCCTAGTTGCATGCATTGAGCGTTCCTACTGGAATGAAACCTATGTTAGCCCTTATGGGTTACCAATTGCTTTCGACTTTACTACTAATCTCTGGAAATCTTTGCAAGAATGTCGGCAAAGGATTACTCCCGAACATAAACCATCGGTAGCATCGATGCATGGCTCTAGCCCCTTCTCACATAGCTTAGACCTGCTATCCTTAAGCGAAAGGACAGGTGAACCGCTATCAATCTTTGTTGCAGGTATAATTCTCTCCGAAAACAAACTACATTTAACTATACATGCTCACGCTGAAGCTCTAAGGCGCATATATTACGCAACATTTCCGATACAACCCCAACTCGTACTACTTGGTCCCTATGCAGCCCACTTCGCATTTTGTTGGTCGCAAAGACGTGCTTCGCCTATTGCATTCCCGAATCAATTCAAGTAGCAGTGGCCAGGCCATAATGTCGCTTTGTGGAATGGGCGGCATTGGGTGAGTTGCTTTGTTTTTGCTGTCTCTTAGATTCTGAGTTGACATTCCGGGTACCCTACAGCAAAACGCAGATTGCAATCCAATTTGCGCATGAAGTTAGGCAGCGAGATGCCGGAATTTCGGTATTTTGGGTTAACGGCGCTAGCCTAAGTGCTGTTGAAGAATCCTACTATCGGATTGCTGTCGAATGCGATATTCTCAGTAGTGAGCGGTTAGATCCTCTCTTCATGTTCCGAGTCAAGCGCTGGCTCGAGAGTGAGAGCTCTGGCAAATGGCTTATGATAGTTGATAACGTCGATGACGTAAATGTGTTTCTCAAAACGGAAGACGCCGCACCCCTCGCGTACATGCCGAAATGCACGCATGGTTCTATTCTCTATACGACAAGGGATCTGCAGTTCGCCACACAAGTTTCGCTCCCGAAGGATATCATTCACATCTCGGAGTTCACAGTGTCAGAAGGGACTACCTTCCTCAGCAAAAAGTTATCTTCGGCCACGAAATTAGGAAGTCCGCACGACTTGGCTAGGCTGTCAGACGAACTCGGACGTCACCCTTTGGCTATCTCTCAAGCTGCTGCGTTTATGGACTCCTATGACCTCTCAGCTTCAGACTATTTGAGCTATTTTGAGAATCAACAGACAGCTGGACGTCTCCTGAAATTTGAAACCAACGACTTCACAAGGGACAAGGGATGGGAGTCTCTTTATTCGACCTTGAAGATATCCTTCGACCGCATACAGGAGACACCAGCAGCCAATGTGCTGGCGCTCATGAGTTTTCTCCATCCAGATACAATCCCCGTATTTCTCCTTGCCAAGGAATTTACGGACAAAATATCGTTGAGCGAGGCGATTTCCACGCTCAGAGATATGTCGCTCATCTCCCCGCACAACGAAGGAAGAGCTTACTCCATCCACCGCCTTATTCAGATATCCATGGAGAACTGGCTTGAGTCTCAAGGCTCTAGGCAACACTTTCTGTCAATGTGCTTGCGCCTTCTAGCTCGGCTCTTTCCCGAAGATCAGGACGTAAATTGGAAGACTTCTTCCATATTGTTGCCACATGCCATCAAAGTCCTGTCACTGCAAAGAGTCTCTGACGAGAACTCATTAGCGCGCGCCGAGCTTCTGGAAAAGGTGTCACAGTACGAACTCAAGCTTGGAAAGCTAGAGAATACAGAGCAATCTGCTCGAGAAGCCTTTCAGATACGGTCCAGTCTGCTTGGAAGCACTGCTAAAGACACTGTGAGATGCCAAGCTCACCTCGCGAGAGTCCTATGGGCGCTCGGCAAATATCAAGAGGCAAGGGGATTGGCTGATGGAGCTTTCACAGCTTTCCAAGCTAGGGATCCAAAGAGTCCGGGTACACTTGGCAGCATGGATATCCTCGCACTCGTACTCGACAGTCTGGGGGAGTACGAGGAGGCAGAGCAGATACATCGGCAGACCCTGGAGCTAAGGCAGAAGGTACCAGGCAAAGAGCATCCCTCTACCCTTGCCAGTATGAACAACCTCGCACTGGTGCTCGATAACCAGGGGAAGTTCGATAAGGCAGAGCAGATACATCGGCAGACCATGGAATTAAGGCAGAAGGTGCTCGGCAAAGAGCATTCTGATACACTTACCAGCATGAATAATTTGGCAAATGTGCTCCATAGCCAGGGGAAATACGAGGAAGCAAAGGAGATGCATCGGCAGACCCTGGAGCTAATAGAGAAAGTGCTGGGTAAAGAACATCCCGACGCACTTGCCAGTATGAACAACCTCGCACTTGTGCTTGATAACCAGGGGAAATACGAAGAGGCAGAGCAGATACATCGGCAGTCCCTGGAGCTGAGGCAGAAAATACTGGGTAAAGAGCATCCCGACGTACTTGCCAGTATGAACAACCTCGCACTTGTGCTTGATAACCAGGGGAAATACGAAGAGGCAGAGCAGATGCATCGGCAGACCCTGGAGTTAAGGCAGAAAGTGCTGGGCAAAGAGCACCCGTCTACACTTACCAGCATGAGAAACCTCGCAAATGTGCTTGATAACCAGGGGAAGTGCGAAGAGGCAGAGCAGATACATCGGCAGATACTGGAGCTGATGAACCAGGTGCTGGGTAAACAGCATCCCTCTACACTTGCCAGTATGAATAACCTTGCAAATGTGCTCTATAACCAGGGGAAGTACGAAGAGGCAGAGCAGATACATCGGCAGACCCTGGAGCTGAGGCAGAAAATGCTGGGCAAAGAGCATCCCTATACACTTGCCAGTATGAACAACCTCGCACTTGTGCTTGATAACCAGGGGAAATACGAAGAGGCAGAGCAGATATATCGGCAGACCCTGGAGCTGAGGCAGAAAATGCTGGGCAAAGAGCATCCCGACATACTTACCAGCATGAATAATCTTGCAAATGTGCTCCATAGCCAGGGGAAATACGAGGAAGCAAAGGAGATGCATCGGCAGACCCTGGAGCTGAGGCAGAAAATACTGGGTAAAGAGCATCCTTCTACACTTGCCAGTATGAACAACCTCGCACTTGTGCTTGATACCCAGGGGAAGCACGACAAGGCAGGCGCCAACGTTATCAGCTTGATCTCCGAAACAATCGCCGTTCTCGAGACCACAGCGGGAGACTACAGTATTGTCAAAGATGATAAGGGCCTCCTAAAGGCCCTTCATGAAGCAGGTCGAGGGTTACTCCTTGTTAAAGATGCTCTCCAGACTGCTCAAAAACAACTAGGCGGACGCAATCTAGCCGGAGATCCTCAAACCGCCATGGGCTCACTGGAAGCGTGCAACACGAAAGCAAATTTATCCCAGAGCATATTCAAGGATGTCGCTCAAGCACCGGAGATTTTGAGGTTCGAGCGTTACAAAGCGGCCGTACGGCAAGAGGGCAAGGGAAACACGGTGGAAGTCTTGGTAAGGGGGATGATGAATGACGTATGTGACCTGGCCAAGGACAGAGCGATCAAAGCAGCAATGAAAGACCACGTCAAGGGATTGCGCGATGCGATCGACAAGTTGTCAACAATGGAGCTGTCCGTACTAAACAAGGTGCCGGGCAATACGTTTTCCTATTATGGCGCGGGAACTCAGAACATCCATACAGGCAGTGGCAACCAATTCGCTGGCGCTACTTTCAGTGGGTCTGTGCATTTTGGTTAGAATCCGTCTTGAGAAGGACTGCTTTTTGTTAGAAAACCGCTCATTATACCGTAAGGATAGCTGGGCGCCGAGGACCGGTTCCCAACAGCGTCGGTCATTCGTTGTCGGTTGGGTCTTGATGTCGAGGTCCACTTACGTCCTATGCCAGAAACACCACAAGATCAGCAGCAGCCAACTTTGCTTACCATATCGGGGCCCAGCTACTTCCTAGAACTGGGAATCCTTAGTAAAAAGATTTTGAATTTATCGAATGGTTGTTGTGTACATTTTAAACTCTCTCCGGTTAGCCATATTATTCGTTTATCTATTGCTGCTCTTACTGTGAAAATCAACTCTTGAACTTATTTCCGGATGCCATTATATCCAACCCTAAACTAGTCAAGTTGACAAACTTGAGCGCTTTGGTCGTGTCGCGCTGAGGTTAATAATATCAAGGACTTATCTTGAGAGAAACGGGTGCAGACCATATGGATGTTGCCTCACTGATCGGCCCTACTGATTATTCCGGGCTCAACTGAGCTCACTTCTCACCCTACTTTGTCTGAAGCTATGTTGACTGATTAGTCGAAAGATATCTTCCCTGATACTTCCAAAATCGAGCCACACCGAAGATCGTATAGTTACAACGCCTTTCGGAACGAAAGGTTACGGTATCCATCTGAAAGCATACCATAAGCATCCGGCCGGGCCACACCAGTCCGGAAAAAGTACTGGTTTAAATTCGTACTGATTAGATCCGGTACCGGTTTAAGTCCGTACTAGTACGGGACCACAAACCGGACTGGTTTAAGTCTGTACTAGTACGTAGCCCAAACCGTACTGGTATCGGAATTATCTAGTCCCAGGCTCTACTGGTTCAAATCTGTACTGGTACAGATTCTCAAGCGTACTAGTAACGGAGCTGTACCGGTGGAAGTAATTTGATCCGTACTAGTTTAGATCTCGTACCGGTTTCGTTCCCTACTGGTCCTGACCCTAAGTCATGCTGGTCTATTTCTGTACTGGTCACGCCGCTCTACAAAACTGGTCCAAACCCGTACTAGTCCAGGTCTGGCCGGGAACAGACCATTCAGGCCGGAGTGCGCCAGGAACAACCTAGGTCCTTAATGCGGAACATTTTGCGAAGTAATCGCAGGTAGCTAATTTTATAAGATGACTTATTAGGAAGCCATCCGTAAAAGGAGTTTAAAGGATTATACCATTCTAAGTTATTTTTTTGCCCTTAGTAAATCCATTCGCTATATGTAAGCGAGGCAAATCTTAAGGCGAATGGATTTAGGTCGCGTAAAAATAAGAGTTGCGGCGGTCGACCGGCAATATCGAAAAATAGTACCTTATTAATATTTAACCAAGTAGTGCCTGCGTAAACGCCTCCGATAGAACTTAATTTATTCCTAGGGTGGCGATCCAAAACTTGCCGGTTTGCTAACTTTCCTCGGACGTTCCTTCCTAAGTATTATATACAACGGTAAATTTACGGTTAGATAACTTTCTTTTGCATCCCTTACCTTTCCATAATACCGATGGTTTTGTTTAATAGTATATTCCGTCGCCTTCGCCGAAGTTTAATGTTTATATTAAGGTATATTTATGCGTAAAGAGCTGATCCGTATCCCTCCGTTTTTTTAATATTGCGGTCTTCCTGATACTTAGGGCCTTGTATCTCTTTGATTATTCTGCCTTATAAAGATGTTAACCATGAAGGAACTATGCTTTACTAGGTTTTTTGCGTAATCTTTAAATCCTTCTTTAAGTTGGCATAGTTATATCATGCCATCTAAATATTTTACCTTCATACGCGGACCTTTAAGGATATGGATTTAGAAGGTATAATACCGATAAGCAAGTAATAAAACGATTAGGCGCAGGGATGGCAGGGTAAAAACATAGGGGCAACGACACGGAGGTTGTCGTATAGCTAATTTCTCTTGCAGACCGCCTGGAATTAATCTTTGACGAATTGTGGTTCCCGCCTAATAAAAGTTAAAAGTCGAATCCTTTCGAAACAACCTTTCCGCCTCCTAATCTCAGGATTTACACTTACCCTTCTGAGCTCGCTCCTGATTCGAGTTACATACCATAGATGGGTCTGTTGTTTCCGGTTGCCTCCCTTTATGTTCGTAGATCTAAGTCGAGGCTCTCAATCTACGTCGGCCATTCCAGAAATACTTTTCGTAAAGAATAGTATATGATGACGACTAGCTCCTAAGGCAGTTACCGATACGGCACTCCTTAATCCATTACCATATATGCATGCCATATTTAAGGAGGCATTAATTATGCCCGCCCTTGGCCTCATCGCAAATGGCTTCCTTTAGAAAATCATTGAACCAGGATTAAACTAGGCAACTTCGCTTCCGCCACTTTTCTTTTCTGCTTTTTCCGTATGCTCACTGGTCTTAGCTGCGTCCTGT
The DNA here is from genome assembly GCA_004155925.1 of Monosporascus sp. MG133. NCBI lineage: Eukaryota > Fungi > Ascomycota > Sordariomycetes > Xylariales > Monosporascus > Monosporascus sp. MG133. The sequence goes on along the minus strand of QJNX01000197.1, from coordinate 587 downwards.
CCCATTCTGCATCGCCGTACCATCTTGCTATCAGGGATCCAGCGAATTAGTTGTTTAAGTTTGTTCTATATTCATTTTTACGCGTGGTTCAGCTGTATATGGTTTACTCTAAATCTTCGTCAACGCACTATCTGCCTTCCGTTAGTTAATATAGCTTTTTTCTTAAAAAGAGGTTATAATGAGGTTGCTCTTTATATAACTGGGGTTTTTTAGCACTGGAATACTGACCGCGAAAGGCTAAAGCGGCCGTTAACGCTGTAACTTGTATAGCTAGGAGATATCTTACAGGATAGATTAAGATCATAAGCGTTTTTGCGCATAAGCGAGCAACTTAAAAAGAATCCCTTTCATGGGTTTTTTCTATTTTTGGTAAATAGCAACTTAAACCAGTGTGTCCAAAAACGGCGGTCATGGGCTGTGCCACAAGCTCACCCCTGGCTCAGGTTCATACACGACAAAGGAAATTGCCGAAGGCAACTTTCGGAGAACGCATAGGTCTGTAGTAAGTTGCTATTGACGTAGGAACTCAACGTTGTGGACGTATGAATATCTCTCCTCTCTTAAACAATATCATCACCTTTTTTTGG